>KZ451971.1:1754191-1930647 GCA_002786265.1 Apostasia shenzhenica | reverse complement strand
CAAATCCTAAATGTGCCTATTCTCTTAAAATTGATCGATATACTGATAAAAAGATATGTATTTGTAGGCATCACATCAAAATGCAATCCAATATTCCTAATAGATCACCAAATATCAATTTTCGATTGAAATACATCAATATAGCAAAATATTAAGTGTGTAATCTGAGTATAATATTAAAAAACCTTCATATAGCCAAGATTAAAGTCAAATTGCATATATTCTCTTCAAATATAACAGAAACTAATTGAATACTCCACAATTGCTTGTATTCAGTTAAAATATCTTATTATAAAATGAATCGTACTCTGAATGCTTGTACTCCACTTGAATTCAACGTTATGCAATCAATAGCTGCAAAAATATCACTATTCAACTCAAATTCATTGATATATCATAAATCATTCCCTAAAAGTTCTTACTCTCTTAAACTTGATCGATATACTGATAAAAAAAATATATTTGTAGGTATTACATTAAAACGCAATCAAATGTCACTAATAGATCGCCAAATATCTATTTTCGATTGAATGTATCAATATAGCAAACATTAAGTGTGTAATCAGAGTATAATATTAAAAAACTTCATATAAACAAGAGTAAAGTCAAATTGTATATATTCTCTTCAAATACAAACTAATTGAATACTCCACAATTGCTTGTATTTAGTTAAAATATCATATTATGCAATGAATCATACTCTGAATGCTTGTGCTCCACTTGAATTCAACGTTATGCAATGAATAGCTGCAAAAACATCACTATTAAACTCAAATTCATTGATATGTCATAAATCAGTTCATAAAAGTGCATATTCTCTTAAAATTAATCGATATACTGACAAAAAGTTATGTATTTATAGGTATTACATTAAAATACAATCAAATGTCCCTAATAGATCACCAAATATTAATTTTTGATTGAAATACATCAATATAGCAAATATTAAGTGTGAAATCACATTATCTACTCATACAATTTAAAATCTCCCTTTCTTTTTGATGTGAAACGATTCATTCATGATTCTTCTCGAGGCAAGCACACAAAGAGAGCAACAAGACATCAAAGAAAATAGATAAAAAAATGTAGTTAGAATTGTGCTTGCAAGAATATTCGACGTTTGGATTGTCATACCTGTTGGACTATATTATCTTGTGAAGATAGGATATTTGATTGTTAAATAGCCATGTAATTGAATGAATTTGTTCTTCTATATAAATAAAGGGTTTATATATTTGTTTAAGAGATTTGACCAATTGAGAATTATTATCTTACAAAAAAAATTTATTATGTGATATATCTAATCTATTTTGTTTATGAAGGAGATTGCAAGACGCCACTGGTTTGGTAGGATATATCAAGACTTAAAACCTAATAACTGCTTGAGAAGTGATATCTTAGAATGTAATGCTTTGCTGCCCATAGTTTAGCTCAGCACATTAATTTATCTGCTTGTTGAGTCTATTCAGTCAATTGAGAAGTCTGTCAGCAAGTCATCTATTAACCTTGAGTTAACCTTGTACTACTACCCAGGCGTTCATGATCGACTAAAACAGGATATTTCAAACATTGTATATATTAACTTGACCAACATAACACTAATTAAAGTAATTCTTTAACAAAAGTGGGCCCAATCCACCACCACAAGGAGACACAAGCAAAATCAAGTTTTGGATTCTAAACTTTAACTTTTGCCCCCCATTTGAAACATTGAATTATTGCATAATGGCTCACTTGCTCTTATTAATTAATCCCAACAATGCATTTGACATTTTTTTATGTGAGCAAAAACAAGTATTCCTCCTCATGTTGCCATCTCATTATTAAACCCAAGCTGTGTCCAATGCATCAAGGACTCTAGAAACCTATTAATTATATTCAAGAAATTGCCAACCATTTTTATTATATGGCTCCCTTGAAAGTAAGCTAACTTTTTATATTGGATTAATTATAAGCACCTACCTATATAATATATGCCTTAATTTAAACCTTTAGGCTTCTATTTGTTTGGTAATTCAAAATTAATCTATTTAATTTTAGGAATAATTACATATATGGCACACTATTTAGTTTTATTTATACGTTATCCATCCATTCTTAGTTAATTACGCAATGCACGCTCAAAACATTACAAAATCTTATATGAATACACTTGAGTTAAAACTCAGTCAAAATCTATTTGAAAAAAAATATTTCATTAGTAAATCATTAAAATTATATTTTTATCCTTAATAGTACATATTTTTTTCTTCCTCAATGTCACACTAAAGCGCTGATCTGTCATAAAATTAATTCACGTCGCGGATGTCTCATTCCCTTGTCACTACCTAAACATCAAAGTTTTAAGATTTTCACTCAAAATATATTTAAATATCCTTAAAATAATATGATGAACAGTTCAGATTTTTTGTAACCTAACTTTAATTAGGTTATTGGAAAATTATAATTACTCATTATAATGAAAATAAGCTAAAGTGTGTGTGTAAGATTTTATAATATTTTGAGTGTGCATAGCATAATTAACTAAGAATGGATGGGTAATGCATAAATAAAGCTAAATGGTGTGGCATGTATGTAATTATCCCTTAATTTTAAACATGTATATTAAATCACAAATAAAATTTTATATTAAAAATTAATTTTATTTTACATCTTATACATATTATTAAAATAATAACTAATTTATATTACATCTTTTATATATCTCAATATAATAACTATCTTTATATTACATTTTTCACATATTTCAATATAATAACTAAATTTATTTCATATCATTCATAATTTTTAATAAAAAATATCTCAATTCAAATTTAAATTTAATATTATTAAAATTAAATCTTACAAACAAACAGGCCATAATTAGGTGTGCTTTAGTAAAATTATTTTTTAACTAAGACAACTTGAATCATACGATGTCATATTTTTTAATTTTAAAGTACATGCCGTATGTGAAGTATAATTCTCAACTTGTTGTATTAGTGAAATAGGTGTAGAAAGTCAAATAATTTTTTATTTTAAAATTTATGTAAAATATAAAATATAATTAATTTTAATATTCTAATTTATACAAGATATGATTAATTAATGAGATTGTTTGTTTTAAAGGTTATCTTTAACATAAATTAAATTCAATCTTGTGAGTGACATTATATATAAATTTTAATATTAAATTAATAATATTTTAAATTATATACATAAATTTTAATGTTAAAATTACTTTTTTTTAATATTTAGTATAAATTTAAAAGAAATAATTAAATTTATTTTATATTTTACATATATTTTAAAATAAAATTATCAGTATTTCACACTTTAAATTTTCTCAAAATAAAATTGAATTTATTTATATTTTTTTATAATTCAAAATAAAAATATCACATCCAAATAGCTTAAAATTTAGGAAGATGAATAAAATTTACCCTTGTATTTATTTCTAAATGCTAATTATTGTGATTTTCTGTAAATTTCTTTGATTTCATATTTATCTTTCATTAATTATTAACTATATCAAAGAAATTCCTTTTATTTTTTTAACTATTTCAAACTAATCTCCCCAATTTAAAGGTGTTAAATTTTTAATAGTTCTGAATTTAATTATAATTAAAAGTTATAGAGGCATGTTTAAAAAATTTAAGAATATGTGATAAAATAATATGTTATCAAAAAATTAACATATGAAATCATTTTTTAAACTTTTTTTTTTCATGAGCTATTCCTCTTGATGATATCATTCTTATCTAAATTAATTTACATTATTTTCACTATTTATCAAAAAATTTAATTACATATTTAACAAATATTTTAGAACAGCTTTCACCAACATTTATCGTATATGCAAATGTCAATTCTAAGATAAACACTCAAAATTAATTACCACCCTAATTATAATGAAGTGAAGTAAAATTGAATTAAGTTATTATTATTATTTTTAATATGATACTATTAAATTAAATAAATTATAATATAAAAATAAAATAATTATGATATACATATTATGCACAATTAACTAATGCATAAACCCAAGGTTAAACTTTTCTGTTTTTAAGATGCAATTTTTTTTTATTTTAATTTAAACTATAAATGGATACATTGTGCCTTCCTCATATTGTTTCCCTTGGCCCAGCATTAAGTGGGGCCCCTCCAAGGGGCATTTGAGCAAAAAATAAAAAATAAAAAAATAAAAAAAAATCAATGCTTTTAGTAGTAGGATGGCAATAGGACAAAAAAATGTCTTTTTTGAATAACTAGGTAGGTTGGCATTTACATTTTGATTTTAGTTTAATTTGAGTGGGTTAAATTGAGGATTTCTTACATATTTTTTGCTATATAATTTCAATAATTAATAAATTATATTTTAAATTTTTAATTAATTAAATTATTTAATGAGTTAAATTTTAATTCACTTAATAAATTAGAATTGTAAATCTTTAGTAATCATTATTGAAATTGTGTAATATTAATTTGTTCATTTTAAATTTTATTATCATTTAGTTTATTTATACAGTAAAATTTTACATAATTGTTCCATACAATCTTAATGTTATGCCATATAATCTAAAAATATTAATTATTTAATTTAATAATATTTACAAATAATTTTTTATAATATTATAAAATTATTAATTAAAAATAACATCTAAATATCGTGACATCTAGATTACATGATATAATATTAAAATAATAACGAATCAAACGCCACCTAAGTTCTTTGCTAGATTTTTTATTTTTTGAAAACTAAGCCAACGAAAAATGCAGATGCATGGCTAGAGGTGGTTTAAGTCAAAGTCGAGCATGTCTTACTCAAATTGAAATTAAAATTTTTCATTTTGAGGCGAACTCAAAATATTTAAGCGTACTAAAATTATTTTGATTTTTAATTTCAACTTGTTTTTTGAGTTAAATTAAACATAATTACAAATCATAATTTATAAAAATATTAGTTAATTATATTAGATATATTAAAATAATATATTATAAATTTACTTTTAAATTTTATGTGTTTGTTTTTAGGAATATTTACATGGTGAATACAGAAATTAAGCTAATTTATGGATTTCACCATAAATTTTAAAATATTACAGATATCATATCTAAAATAACTATTTTTTCATTTTTCATATCTTGTGGTAAATTCTATCAAAAGATTTAACTATAGTTAAATCTCAGAAAAGTCTAATGCTCACTCGTGACGCCCGCGTAAGAAGAATATGCAAAAGCAAAGTGATGCTCGCGTGAATACGTTGCCGCCTCGCGTGAATATGCTGTCGCCAGAACCAATGCAGCTCCGCGATGCCCTAACATGAAGGTCGATGACTGAGATTTTGTTGAAATTTAACTATGGTTAAATCTTCTGATAAAATTTACCACAGAATGTGAAAAACAAAAAAAACAACTATTTTAGATGTAATATCTGTAATATTTTGAAATTTATGATGAAATTTATAAATTAGCTTAATTTCTTTGTTCATCATGTAAATATCCCTTGTTTTTAATATTATTTATATTATTTAAGATATTATAATATATTTATATACTTTAAAATTATAATATATAGTTATATACAAATTGAGTTGTTGATAATGAGTTAATTTTTTTTTTAATGTGTTAATTTTAAGTACAAAAAAATTAAATTAATTTTAAATTAAGCAAAATATAAGTCATTTTTAATTTTCTCATAAAATTTCCACTCTGTTCATCAGATTTTTAAATAACATAGCCAATGTTGGTCGAACACGTGGCGCCTCATAAGTGGCTTTCTGCCTTATATGAATCATGGAGCGCAACCCGAGGCCGCCGCCGGAGAAAGCCTTCCCCCCTCTCTCTCTCTCTCTCCCTCTCTCACTCTCTCTCTCTCATTTCAGCTCTCTCTCTTGTTGCCGCATGACCTAGGCGTGCAGCCTTCCTCCGCCAGAAGCAGATTTCAGTCAAGCAATTTCTCTTTTCTCTTGTTTTCTTCTTGTCCTGCTGCGGCTTCTTTCGTCGTCGTCTTCTTCTTCCTCCTCCTACGGATCTTTCAATAGCTTTAATACGCGGAGGCCATTATCGGACCTCTTATTAGCTTTTTCTGACTTAAACATCTTCTTCTGCTTCTAATCTCCGTGGATCTTCCGACAGAGGCCGTGAAAGCTTCTCTTATTAGCTATTGACGACACCGAGAAGTCTGCTTCTTCTTCGTGAGGATCTGCGGTCAGCAGAATTCAGGAAATTTGATTATGAGATGGGATTCAGAAATGCAGAGGCCAGGAAGGCACTTAGAACGCCAGGTGTCGATGACGAGGGAGAAGCGAGCAGTGGATCCCGTCGAGGATATGCGCCGTGAACGGAAGCGGCCGAAACTTCCGGCCCTTGCAAGGTAAGAGGCACGGTAGGCAGGTGATGGATCTCTTTATTATCGAGCAAAGCCTACGATCTGCATTTTATTGTTGTTGGATCTCCGTCTTAAAATTTCAGCAGGATTACATATGGTATGCCATTGAACTGAATTTCTATCGCCAGTGCAGTTCTCTATTCCCCCAAATTAGCACCTTTATCAAGTTAAAACACGCTTTGAGCTTCTTTTTTAATAATTTCTTCTTCTGCTGCTTCTTCTACTTCATCACGCACTTTGGAGTTTGGACTTTGGTTATTTGTTGGGACGCGAAATTGGAGTTTTCCATTGCTGGCGCAATTCTGTTTATGAAATTAATAATCCTTTTCTATTTAATACTCTCGTAAGCATTTCACTTCATCACTTAATTTTGGGCTTCCGTTAATTGCTTTTACTTCTTCTCTAGTTTTTCATTTTCTATATAAACTTTATGGACCATTTTGGAGATAATCATACTTCTATCTGATATGAGATCTAGTTTAAGCTTTATATCGTGTGATAGATGCATGTATGCTTGAATCGCGTGAAGGTCTTTGGGACACTTTGATCATACTTCTGATGTCCCTTCAACTAAGAGCTCGTTTCAATCTAGGAGACTAGGAAAAAAATGATTCTTGAGTTCAAAGCCGCAGGCCCGCAGCTCTTCAACTTATTTTCAGAGGTGCACATGCTTAAATTGCCCAAAATTCCCTTGGAGCATTTGGGGTAATTATACTTTTGATTTCCTTAGATATCCTTAAAAAAAAAACCTTTATTTCTCTAAGACTAACAGAAAAGCTATAGAACAAGGTTGAAGCCCTATATAAAGCTTGTGTACTGTTTATAGCAGGGTGGCTCTTGTCCTGATAGTGATCGATTGCTCAAAGGTGATCACTATGACTAGCAACTAAAAGATTAATCAGAAAATATTAAAATATATAGAAATAGGTAAATAATAGGCGCTTCTTAAATATGTTATTAATTATTTTGTAACAGTTAGGTCTCAACTTTGATGGATTGAGTCATCCCTATGTTGAATTATTCTACTGTAATTTTAGTTAGACATACAATACTCTGTTAGTCTATCACTTCAGTGGAACTGATGATTTGAAAAATATCTGAATGATGCAGTGTGATTGTTGAAGCTCTCAAGTTGGATTGTCTGCAGAAACTTGGCTCATCTTTGGAGCCCATTCTTCGAAGAATTGTAAGAGTTTAAAACTTCCTAATGTTAATTTAGATGAATTTTTGCTTGAACAAATAAATCTTTTTTTGGGATTGTTTCAAAAAACAACAACAACTAAGCCTTTATCCCACTAGGTGGGGTCAGCTACATAAATCATTTGTTTCCATTACACTTTATCAAATAAAAACTCCACATTTAGCTTTAAGTAAGCAAGGTCATTCCTTATAGTTTTTTTCCATGTCTTTTTTGGCCATCCGCGTCCGCTTTTTACATATGCAATCTCATAGGGATAATTTCATACAATCTAATAAATCTTTTTAAATAGCATATTTAGCCCCCTGTTCTTAAATATTTCAAGCAAACCCTCTAATCTTCTAACCAATTCAAGTTAGGCCCTTCATTAGAGGTGTTAAATTTTTAAAAGCCCTTTACTAAACAAACCAATCAGGCGGGCTATTAATGCAATTGTCAGGTTTAGAGTTTAAGTTTTAAAATCAAACTAAACTCACAACCCTATAGTTGCATTAATGGCAGGCCTAGTTATTTAACTCTAGATCAGTTTAGGGCTGTTAAAAATCTAACGGCTCTTATATGGAGGTGTTAATTGAAATGGTTAGAAAATTAGGGAGTCCTCCAGGTATATCTAAGAATAGAAGGGTAAATATGATACTTAGAAAAAATTATGGGTTGATTTGAATTTACCCCTGTATTATTTAGGTTGAATGCATGCAAAGGTAAATTAGCTTTACTATCATACTCTTGTATCATAATTGGTATAATAGTTCTTCCTATTTTTGCCTTTTTTAACAGCTGCTCTGGGTAGAGCAGAGGAGGTTAACTCCATCATCTCCTAGCTTTTGTTCCAAGAAAATTACTTTTCTTTTAAACTATGTATTTGTCTACTTGGGATTGGATTGTAAGTTTTTTTGACTCTGGTTTATATTTAAGTAGGTCAGTGAAGAAGTTGAGCGTGCTTTAGCCAAGTTGGGTTCTGCTCGGCTTGGTGGAAGGTGAGAAATTACAAAATTCTTCTATTGGACTTTTTTTCAGGATTTGTTATGTATCATGTTCCTCAGCATCCTGGGCACTCTTCTTCATTATGCAGTAAATATATGTCTTTGACATTATAAATCCATAGGTCATCCCCAAAGCGAATAGAAGGATCTGATGAAAGGAATCTCCAGCTGCATTTCAGAACTAGGTTGTCCCTGCCTCTTTTTACTGGTGGAAGAGTAGGAGGAGAGGAGGGAGGCTCAATTCATGTGGTGCTGATTGATGCAAGTACTGGCCATGTTATAACTGCAGGGCCTGAATCATCATCAAAACTCGATGTTGTTGTGCTTGAAGGTGACTTTAATAATGAAGATGATGATAACTGGGCTGAGGAAGAGTTTGAAAGTCATGTTGTAAAGGAACGTGAGGGCAAGCGATCACTACTGACAGGGGACTTGCAGCTTTCACTGAAAGAAGGTGTGGGTACTCTTGGGGAGCTAACTTTCACTGATAATTCTAGCTGGATCAGGAGCAGAAAGTTTAGACTTGGCTTAAAGATTGCTTCCGGGTCTTGTGATGGGATTCGAGTTCGTGAGGCCAAAACAGAAGCTTTTACAGTTAAAGATCATAGAGGAGAATGCAAGCTCTCAATGCTTACTAATTTACTTATATTCATATCTTTCATATATGTTAAACAATTCCATCGCTGTTATTGCAGTGTACAAGAAGCACTATCCACCTGTTCTAAAAGACGAAGTGTGGAGATTAGAAAAGATTGGCAAGGATGGATCGTTTCACAAGAGATTAAATAAGTCTGGAATTTGTACCGTTGAAGATTTCCTCAGACATTTTGTCAGAGACTGTCAGAGACTGCGGACTGTAAGTATTTTATCATCAAATGTTAATGAAATCACATGGAAAACAAATTGTATGCAGGCTGATTTTTCGAAGAACAAATTGTGTAGATTCTTGGAAGTGGCATGTCAAATAAAATGTGGGAAAGCCTTGTTGAGCATGCAAAGACTTGTGTACTGAGTAGAAAGTATTATGTCTATTATTCTGATGATGCAAGGAGCGTTGGTGCTGTCTTTAACAACATATATGAATTTAGTGGCTTGATCGCGGGTGGTCAATATTATTCAGCTGGAAGTCTGGGTGATGGCGAAAAGGTTGGTGTTAGTGTATATTTCATCTCCCTATGACTGGCTATGATGCATCATGTTGTATTCATGCCTTTGCTTTCATGTGATGGTTTTCTTCTGCACGCTGATGGTGCTAATGATGGTGATGACTACGATAATATTGCTTTCCTGTATAATTTTTTAATTTTTATATAGAACAAGAAGGAAAAGGGAAGGAGAAATGCAAGAGAGATAGAATAAGAGAAGAACGGGTTAGAAAATGAAAGAATCAAACAGAGAGAGGAAGAACTGAGAAGAGAAGACGGAAGGTAGAGAATTTACAGGAGATTATATTCTTTATTTATTTAGTTCAGCAAAGCCTACAGAACATTACCTGTGAGGCAACCTGCAGTCAGAACTTACCAAGCACAAAAGATAGAAAATAAAAATTATGAAAATTGAGAAGCAAAATATTATGTCCCTGTTTTCCATAATCTCCTTCAATGTTCAAACACTAAATCTCCTCAGTTGAGAAGAATCACACCAATACAATTATTGGGAATATGGAACCTCCTATTTATAATTTAAGATGCAAGTATAATATGGAAACTTGAAATAAGAAAATAAAGAAAATACGAACCAAAATAAAATCTTCTTTTATATATTGGAGGTTGTAACAGTGCACTAAAACGATAGAGAATTTATTCTAATAATTAACTTGAAAATTTGAGAAAATTTTTTGGAATTTTTAGAATTTTCCTTTAACACCCCCAAGCTGGAGCATATATCTCAATCAAAAACAATAAGAAAACAGCATGGCTAAAGGGACCCATGAAAAGAACAGGAAAGAGCTAGGACACATGTAGAGATGCATAGAGTTTTAACTAAGAGGTGCAAAAAGACATAGAATTTTTGTTGAAAGGCATCCGATAAATCGAAGAGCCACAATAGATGCGCAAGAACACACAAGCGAGGGATTGAGTAGATACCAAATTTAACCTACCTGATCCACTGCAGCTTCAGGCACTTGCCTGTATATATAGAACCATTCCATACTTCTTCTTAGCCGGGCACAATAGCGGTTGTGTGACTTCAAGTGGCTTCCACATATTGAGCATTCACTCAAGTAAACACCTTGGGCATGGCTCCAGACACCTATTATCTTACATGGGCATGACTCCAATCAGGCAACTTTAGATGCATTCTTGGGCATAAAGTGGGTAGAAAAAAGGGCTTTATCAGGTGTCAAAGGAGTTGGAGGGGATATTTAGTGGGAGTAGAACAAGAGGAATTGTTGAAATAGTTATTTTGCTACTCGCACAGGATGCGATGCAACAACATAAGTAAGACTAGAGAAAGGAGAGAGGAATGCGGCATGGAAGAAAACTTGCTTTGATACCAAATTAAGAAGAATTGCACTAATAGAACTTTTTGCAATACATTAAATGGTAAAAGAAGCCTCTTATTTATAATTTAGGAGATGGGTACAATATAACAATAAAAATAAGAAATTAAGAAAACAAGGAAACTAGTAATCTAATAAACTTAAAAAATAAAAAAGAAAGAAACTAATTAACTAGGAAACAAAATAAAATTATCTTATATATATGTATATATGTAAATAGATAGATAGATACAGAGAGTTTACAATAAGATAACAAAATAATAGAGAATTTATTTCAATAAATATTTTGAATATTTAGGGAAGATTCTCGAGATTTCTAGATTTCTAGAATGTTTATTAAAATCTTCAAAGTTGTATCCAACTAAAAACTTTCATACTGATCTTGTGAACCTTAGTTAAATATTCTGAAGTTGCTTTGATGAAAGTTATTTGTGTGTGTGTTCTTTTTTTTTATGTTTTGAATTTGTGCAAAATTGATGGAAACAAAAAGCATTACTTTTTTTGGATAAAATTTGGACTTGAGGTAACAATGATGTTTATCATATGTATTATATTTCAACATCATGTTCTGCATATTTCCCCACAGAACAATCACTGCTTTTAAACAATTGAAATATAAATGCTTTCGGGGTGGTAATATATGACCTTACTTGTGAACCCAACTCAAAAATTCTGGGTATGAGTCACCCGTTGATTAAACAGGTCGGGTTCAGGTTGTACATAATTAGATCAATTCGAGGTTGGGTTACTCGTTTATTAACATTTGCTTTATAAACAGGCTAGGTTGGCAAGTTGATCTAATCCGTTTATTAATCAAGTTGGGTTCAGGTCATCAATTTTGACATGTTTATTATTCGGGTCAGGTTTGGGTTGAGCTGTTTGGTTGGATTTGGGTTCGAGTCAAACCCGATTCGCAAACTTGTTTTGCCACCCCTATAAATGCTGTTGTTTCTTGTCAAGTATAGTAGTTTGAATGTCATGCCTATAAGTACGAAGATTTGGATGTGAAATACTTGAAACACTTACATTTACATTTTAACACCCTAATCTTCACGTTTAGGCAAAATGCACTCGAATTTAAATAGTTAGCACAATGCATTAATGGCATCTTATATCTGAGTTGTTTATAGGATTTCGGTGTAAAGACATAGATTACACAATTAAATACATAAATACTATAGATTAAGGTGTTAATATGAATCTCCATATAAATAAAACTTTCATGCAGGCCTCTTTTGGTTGCAGATATACATAACCTAGCTGTTAATGTTCCGTATTCGTTTACAGGTATTTGTAGATGCTTTGGTAAAGAAAGCATATGATAATTGGAGTCATGTTTTGGAGTATGATGGTAAAGCTTTAGTAAGCTTTAAGCAGAACAAAAAAATAAGTAGGCCTCCAGTTCCAGCTAATTATTCTTCTCTTTATGACAAGCAAATCTCCTCAAATGAGTTGTCAGCTGCTGTTCCCAAAG
Source organism: Apostasia shenzhenica (assembly GCA_002786265.1). Taxonomy (NCBI): domain Eukaryota; kingdom Viridiplantae; phylum Streptophyta; class Magnoliopsida; order Asparagales; family Orchidaceae; genus Apostasia; species Apostasia shenzhenica. The sequence goes on along the minus strand of KZ451971.1, from coordinate 1,918,119 downwards.
AGCATTCTGCTTTGAATACTCAAGTCACCACTAGTAAGTGTTTTCTTTCTTTGTTTCTGTTTTAACTACTGAAAGTTTCCTTTTAGACCCTGCACACAAATGGCAAAATGATAAACAATATGGAATCTGATGATCATCTTACCACCCCCGTCTTCTTTCAGGCTCTCCTTCAAATTTTAATGACAAATACGACATCAGATTTTCCGGTCATTTCCCTCAACACTTGCATTATGAAAATGTCGCATTTAGTTCGCAGAATCAGTCTATCTGTTCTCCGAATCACAATCAAATTGCAAGAAACAACGGCACAAGTTTGGCATTGACCCCTCCTCCGCATTCATCAAGCGCGGTTTACCCACCGCTAGGCCAGCCTTCACAGCCAGAAAGCCTCAACGGCCACGAACGTCGTTTCACCGACGATTTTATATCCGAGGAAATCCGAATGAAGAGCCATGAGATGCTTGAAAACGAGGACATGCAGCACATGCTCCGTGTTCTCAGCATGGGTGGCGGTTATGCGGATTTAAGTGGTGGTAGTTTTGGGTTTTCTTCAATGCCATCACCATATCCTAATTTCGGTTTCGATGAAGATCGAAATCGATCATCAAGTAAAGCAGTTGTTGGGTGGCTTAAGATCAAAGCTGCAATGAGGTGGGGCATTTTCATCAGAAAGAAGGCAGCTGAGAGGAGAGCTCAGCTTGTTGTGATAGAAGACTAGCACCTTATTTGGCTTTTCAATCCATACTGCTGTTTTCTGTAAGTATACTATGTTGTATTTTTATGCCATCTGGTTCTTTTCAAGAAAAATATTTATTTTAAAAATTTTAAGATTGAGAAAATTGCATACATGTTATTATTCCCTAAAATTATTGTTTACTCCATACATTTCATTATGATTACTCTTTTTTTTTATTAACTAATAGTTTATTTGTTTTTTTAGCCTGATTAACCTTAATCTTATTGTCTTTAATCTGGCATGTCATATTATATATAAATTATTGCATTAAAATTTAACTATATTTCATATCATACACATATTTAAAAATAAAATATTAATTTTATTTTATATTTTACATATATATTAGAATAGTTAGTAATTTATACCACATCAATTATACATTTCAATATAATAACTACTTTGTTTTACATCATATATAAATTAATTAAAAAATATTTTTATTTAATTTTAACTTTATTAAAATTAATTTTATAAACAATTACATTCATGAGGTCAAAAAATAAATTAGAACATGCATTTAGATAAAGTTTGGGGACTAAAAATAAAAAAAAAGAAAATTTACATATAAGATATAAAATTTTATTAAATTTTTTCATTATGGCCCAAATATTTTAAAAATTTCATATATCATATTCAAGTTTTTATAAATATTTCATATTTCACTCAAATTCACTTAAATTTACATTTCTTTTCAATTTTATCACAATAAATATTTAAAGATTTATATCTCACTAATTAAATTTACGTTATATTAAGTATAATATAATAAAAATTTATTTCGACGAAGCTAAAAAATGATGTATTTTTTGAATTAGATATGAAACGTGTAATTTTCAAAGCATTTCAGTAAAATTTCGTGCCCTATTGGGAAATCTCTCATGAAGAAATTCAAACTTTTTTGCCGTTTGGCTTCCTGGGATTCCTTGCCAAATATATAATATTATTTGATTTGATATAGACAGTAGAAAAAAATATTTTATTTTTAAAATTTAATGAAAAAAATTTATTTTAATATTAAAAAATATGTAAAATATGAAATATTTTGAATTCTAATATTCATATTTGTGCTGGATGTGAAATAAAATTGATTTTTATAATTGAAATTTGTGTTGGACAAAAAAATTATCACGAATCAAATGAGACCGATTGAACAAGTGAAGGAAATATTTTACGATATTAAACAGGAAGAAAGTGCTCACTATCATTTAAAATTATCTAATTTTCGTTAACTCTTGATCTTTTATCTTTATAACTTAAGATTATTTTATGATATTTTTCTCTATTTTTCAAAAAATATAATGATTATGCCTTATGATCACATCCTTGTAGGAATGATTGAAAAAGTGGAAATAATATACAAAGGAGTTAAATTCTAATTTGAAGTCCATTTTATAATGTGTATCACAGATATTAAATATTGATGTGTAATATATAAAATAGTTTTAATTTGTATGCACATAAATAAAAAAGATTTACATACAGGATATAAAATTTATATGAAATTATGTATTTTATCATTATTTTGTAAATATTATCACTATGATATTATATTCAATTAAAATCACATCAATTGAATGCCGGCCACAACGTGAGATCAGTTGTGGACGCTTTCCTCTTCCTCCTCCTCTTTTTCCTCTTCTTCCACGATATCGTATCATACTTCAACTGCTACAAAATTATCTTATTCGCCCCCAACTAGAATCAACTGTTGGCGTCTTCTTCTTCTTCTTCTTTCTTGTTTTCTTCCCATACTTCACCTACTACAAATTCTTCTTGATCGTCTTCTTCATCATCGTCTTCATCATCACCATCTTCTTTTTCTCCTTCGCAAACTGCTCTCGATGACGCTAATTAATCACAATTAAGTGTGGTTAAAGAATAGTTAATCACAATTTAATTGCTATAATAGAATCTGTCAAATACATGAAATGCAAAATATTTAAATTAATATGACGTGATAGTAGTAATATTTATGAAATGATAGTGAATTGCATAATTTCGTATAATTTTTGTGTCTTGTATATAAATTTCTCAAATAAATTATTGATAAGTCCTTATAATTTAGAGAACTAGTAAGTATATATATTTTAATTAAGAATTTAAGTAAAATATTTTAGAAATATAAACTAAGATGTTATTATAGATAAATTATAGAAATTTATTACTAATTTGTTTTTAAAATTATAAGTGTTTGACTAGTCAAGTCTATGGAAAACTAATTTGTTTGCACATATGAAGAGGAGAGATTCAAAGGCTTTTAACACAAAATAATTAAAAATAAAGACAAAAAAAAAAAAAACCACAAGCACAATATAATAATATTGCAAGCAAGAATCAATGACTCCAATGAAAATGATATCAATGTTATCTCAAACATGATAAACTATAACAAAACAATTACTATGAACTAAAGAAGTTTAACATATTAAAATCTAAATTCAGCCACAGCATGACAAATATTTATTATATTATTATAATAAAGAAATAATTACCTATATGCCACACAATTTAATTTTATTTATGCTTTACCCATCCATTCTTAGTTAATTACACTATGCACACTCAGAAGTCAGAACATTATAAAATCTTACATACACACATTTTAACTTATTTCTATTATAATGAATAATCATAATTTTTCAATAAACTAACTATAGTTAGATTATAAAAAATCTGAGCCGTTCATCATATTATTTTAAGGATATTTAAATATATTTTGAGTGAAAATCCTAAAACTTTAATGTTTAGGTGGCGGCAAAGGAACGAGACATCCGCGATATGAATTGATTTTAGGACAAATCAGCGCTTTAGTGTAGTACTGAGGAATAGAAAAATATGTACCATTAATAGTAAAAATATAATTTTAATGATTTACTAACAGAATATTTTTTTTTCAAATAGATTTTGATTAAGCTTTAACTCAAATGTGTGTATGTAAGATTTTGTAATGTTTTGAGTGTGCATAGCGTAATTAACTAAGAATGGATGGGTAAGACATAAATAAAACTAAATTATGTGGCATGTAGGTAAAATTATCCCTATAATAAAAAGTCAAATCTTAGATCATATTCGAATTGTGCGAGTTTGGATCAATAAATCCGATCCATAAACCTATTAAATACTTTATGAATATCGTCTTATAATTTATAAATTTGACATCCTTCATTTTAGCTCATAAATGCCCATCATTGTCTCCAAACTTTGAATTCATGCATGAGATCCTTAAAACTAAGAGATTTAAGAGAGCTCTCAATCATTTCTATTATTAGAAAATAAGTAATGTTTTTTTTTATTATTGTAAACATGTTTTCTATTATTAGATCAAATCTTGTTCGATGAATGAATATATGATTCGATAAATGAAATTTTCGAAAATTATAGCGACGAAATAATGGTTTTATTTATCGAGTAAACTATGAAACCATGTTTGACTCTTTTATTTGAGTTGTTATGTAGCATTTTCTTTTAAAATATACCAATTAATCATATTTATAATAAACATGATAATCTTTTAGGACCAATTAAAAATGTTAAAATCACAAAAAAGTAAATAGTAAATTTGAAATAACAAGCACTAATGAAAGAAAAATTTGTACGTAGATTTATGTGAAAAATTTTTAATTACAAGTAGGTCCATTAGTATTTTTAAACAGACTCGATTGCCTCGTTTGGTTCGAAGCAAAATTTTTACCCAACACAAATTTCGATTATAAAAATTAACTTTATTTCACATCTAATACAGATATTAGAATTTAAAGTATTTCATATTTTACACGATTTCTAGTATTAAAATAATTTTTTTCTCATTAAACTTAAAAAATAAAAAAAAAATTCCTTGTAAAAAAAAAAAAGCTCGAACCAAGCCGGTGTATTTTCTCAAATTAGTAGACTAGCTTGATTAATTTACAAGCTATAATAATATTTCAGTTAAATATAATATCAAATTTAATCTAATAATTAGAGAAAATATATTTTTTTATTTTTATTAATATTGAAGGACTTATTTATATATCATTTTAAATTAAAATAATTAATTAGTTAAATTAAAAGTTAAAGAGACTAGTTATAAATAGACCCAGACTAGAGGTAACTAATTACAATTAGATATATATATATATATAATATTTCTTTCTTTATTGGATTGATTATTATTAACTAATATACATTACTTAATCTATATTATTGAAATTGTAAATATGAAATTACTCTTTCAATTTTTAGACATAAAGGTTATTTTTGGCTTATATTTCATTATTTTTTGTAGTAATTGCGAATTAATGCACAATTAAAATCTACTTTGATTTTTCATTGGTTAGTCCCCTACTATTAATATAAAATATAAATCACTATAAAACTAATTTTTCAGTTTTTCCTCCATCATTTATTATCATAATGTATAGGATAAAATAATCAAAAAATTGTAAATAATTTCTGAAATTAAGGGTTTTGGAAAATGAGTGATCAAAAGGATAATATTTGAAAAAAAAAATATTTATTACCAAAAAAAAAATTTATAGGCGATACTCCCCAAACCAAATATTTATAGGTAGTACTTTGTAATTCTAATATTTACAGGCAATACTTCTTATTTTGAATATAAATTTATTCTTATTCTATTTTATTTTGAATGTAATTTACAGATATTATCTCTACTTTAATTTTTATTTCGAAGTATTATATTTAAATATTAAATTTAAGAAATGTTATATATAAATATTTAATTTAAAAAATATCGTTTATAAAAAAAAGGTTTTTTTGATCGTGATATATGTAAATTCTCCTATTTGAAAATAATTTGTCATTCTCCATGTTATAATTAAAAATTTTAAAAGAAGGAAATAGCTTTTGTGGTAAATATGTCCTAGATTAAAATGATATATAAATGTATGTCCTAAGTTTAACTTTGAATTATTTCATAAATAAATTAAAAATATTAAAAGTCAACATCAAACCTAATATGAGACAAAACTTTAGAGTCTCAAAACAAAAATATAGGGCCAGGAAACTGTTCTACCGCTTATTTCTCACTCCAAAATAAAATAATAAAAGGAGACAGAATTATTTTTGAGTCCCTGAGATTGTAGATTTATTGCATATAAGTCCTACATCCTTGTCAAGTAATTTAATTTTCAAAACTTATATATATTATTTAATGTAAAATATCTGAGAGGGAAATGCTCTAAAAAAAACCACGACTTTATTTTTAAATAATTAAATTAATACAAGAAAAAAATTAAAAATTGCATACGCTAACTTCCATTTAGGGCGGTAAGTGTTGCTCAAAAGTCAGTAAAATTCTACTTAGACTTGAATTTAACTCGATTTTCTTGTAACTTAAAGTTAATTCGCTCAAAATAAAATCAACATTAGTATTAGAACTCAACTAGATATATATCAATTCACATATTTAAATATTATATTTTACTTAAATATAATTTATTTAAAGTAAACAATATATATTTCACTACTTATATTTTTGAAAAAAATTTAATTATTTATGTGCACATATATAATTTTAAGATTAAATAACATTGCTATAAAAAAATTTATATAATATTATTGATCATAATAATTATAATATTTATAATATAATGTCTCCTTTGCACAAATTTAATCGCTTAGCTTGAACCAACTTGAAATGAATCTCAAATTAAATTTAATTCAAAATTGAAAAATTAAAATGTAAAATAAGATCACTCACTTAAACTTGATTCATTTATAACTATTTTTTATTTTAAATATTTACTTGCATTAAAAATAAAATAATATTATGAGTTAAATAATAAAAAATGAAGCAATTGGAAGTTGAACGCTATGAGCACCATGAAATTGATAAGTTGGTGAGTGCTTATAAAAAATGCATACAAATTATTTAATTTTAAATTAAATAAAGTAGGAGTTATTATTTCAAAAAGAATTTTCTAGCCCTAGAAAAAAAAAGATTGGGGAAATTCATCAATTTCAGTGGCCGCCATCTGTCCCGCTTCACCTTCACTTCGTCCCCACACTTCTGGCCCTTCGCCGCTCCTCCAAAGTCTTCGATCCTACGTCCACGCATCTCGGCGCTGATCCCACGGCCACGGAGTCCGGAGGAGATTCACTCGCGCCATTGAGATTGATTGAAAGCTTGGGCTTTTAACTCTTCTGGAGCAGCTCCGCACGTCTCCATCTCTCCCCGCCCTCCTCGTTCACCGGCGGCCCTCCTCCTCCCTTGTGTACCAATCCCCGCTAATCGAGGATCGGAACAAAAGGTTTTTTTGATTTCGAATTTGGGTTTTTTTTTTTTTTTTCATGATCATAAATGCCCATTGGACCTCGAACTCACTGCCTCGATTTCCGCTCGATTGAGTGCGTGTACATGGAGGAGAGTTTACTGGGGGGGTTTTGAGCGCCTAATCCGCCTAAAAGTTCGATCCTTGATCTGTGGATCGTCTTTGCTTGTGTTATTTATTTATTTATCCATACGTTTCCGTGGAGTGCTTCGATGAAATGACGTGAGTTGGAATTGCTTCGAACCTTATTGAAAACTGCGTGATCATGCTGTTTTTGCGTGTTGCGCTTTCCGTGTGTTCATTGTTTTGATGATGTTTTCCCTGGTTCGTTCTTGGGTTTCTAATCATCATGGTGTATGCTGCCGCGATTCGATATATATATTTCAGTGATCTTTACCACTTGAATTATTGATAATAATTTGGAAGCCTTTGTTATTCAAAGTTTGTTAATCCTTAAGGCTTGAAGTGCTTGGGAGATTTGATTATGTTCCAGAAGTGGCTCATGTTTGTTCTTTCCCACTTTTCTGGTGAACTTTTTAAGAAGCAGTACTGCAGCTTTTCAAAAATAATCTTTGTATATCCGAGGAATCATTGAAGTGTTTTAAGAATCTTTGTCCTGTCCCACTTTTTTGGTGAGTTTACGGAAGTTCTCTTTTAAAATCTTTGTTTTCTCGAATTAGTTGATTAGTTCAATTAAGAGAGAGTTTTCATGTGGTGGGAAGGAGAACTTTGAGTTTGATTGGGATTGCTGAAGTTAGGTTTGTTATAATACCCGGTAATGCTAAGGATGATTCACTAGATGACCACCAAGAAGATACTCCTCTTTTTATGATATTTTGTGTTCATTGTTGTTTCCCAAATTCCTACATATGAATTTTTTCTGGTTTGTGTTGAGAATATTTGTTATGAAGTCTTTAAGTTGCATCAGTAAGCAGTCCTGATCGGTGTGTTAAGGTCAATTCTTTGGTGTTGGAAAAAATAGATAGTCATTACACTCTTACTGAATTATGTTGAGTCCTGTTCATGTGATGTTCTCAGTCTGTCAGCCATGCTTTGTCATGAATTTCTATATCTCAGTCCAAGATCTTGATTGTCTGTCTTCAAGTTATATCTCAGTCCAAGATCTTGATTTTCCTCTAGTTACATTTTTTATGGTTGTAACTCTTGCTGAATTACGTCGAGTCTTGCTGTTCATGTGATGTTTCCAATCATGCTTTGTTGTGAATTTGCTTTTCTTTTAATTGGTTTTGATGAGTTTATTAAAAAAAATGCACCTGTTGATGCTTTTTGCCCAAGCATACTATTTTTTCAAGCAAGCATAGTTGACTCAGTTTTGCTTCTTAAAAGGAAAATAGGATTATTGAGCATATATATTGGTTAAAATTTATTAAACCTGTTAGCAGCTAACTCCCATGTGCAGGTTGTAGACCAAATTGATGGAATTGTTTCATTTTTGAGTTAATATTTGAATTTTAGGAAATTATAGGTAGAGAATGGAAATAAAAGAGTTCTTTTTGCGTACTCTCTTTCAACATGAAATCATGGGTGTTTCAAAATATCAAAGTTCTAATTTTCTTACTATTTACCAAGTACTATAAATGAGCTATTGAAGTGTTTAAAATTTTGTTTAACATTTATCCACTCTTAAATGACGTCAAGATGTCACTCTAAACTGATATCTAGATTTCATTCTAATTGCCATGGAGGGAGGGAGGTGAGGTTGAATTAATTTTCTATTGTCTTTTAATGTAATGACCATTGAATCAAACAAATAATAATTTAGAGATAGTATAGTCATCTAGATAACACAAATATCTGGATGGCGTTGAATCAAATGCCCCCTAAGTAGACTCTTATATAACTTATAAGCAATAATGCCATCTCATATCTATATAGTAAAAAGTTCTCTATACCCTTTAACTACATATCTACAGAATTGCTATTTACTTTTCCTCTTACTTCAATGTATAAACATCAGTTTATTCTTATACGGACTATTAGAATTTTCATATCTGGCATGCAATTTAAGTAGAATGATAAAAGATGGTGGATGTTCGCTAATATGATCTGCGTCCAAAAATTTGAGAAGATCAATTATCATTTACTTTGGGGCAATAGATTATGAAATATCCATGATACTGTTGTTATGATACCAATGCTCGACATTGCTAAGTTGAGCAGGAGAGACTTTTTTATTCTTGCAATTTTTCATCCATGTTAAATCCTTCAATCAGTTTAGCCTTTGTTTTGTGTAATAGTTTTGTTGTAGATGAAAAAAAAAATGAGCTTCATGCCATTTCTTGGCTATTCTTGACCTTTATTATATACCTTCAGCAAAGTATTCCAAATTGAAATACCTTATTTGTTTGATTTTTTTTATCACTGAAACATTTTTTGACAAACCAAGGCACTAGCCTCAAAGGAACCCTCAATTAGTAGCCCTTCATTTGGTCGGATATGTGTTTTCTTTATTAACTTTTGAACAAGATTCTCAGCTCGAAAAAGATTGTTTAGTGTTCAAACTGATCTTTGCAGGTCCAAAGAGATCACTTTAGCTAAGGGTGGCGCTGATTTACCTCTTAAACATTATTTGGCTGAATGCATGGATACAAAAGCTTCTACTATGGGCTCTTCTAGAATTTGTCACAGATTGAAAACCAGGCATCCAAATCTGCTGGATGCACATAATAACTACTCTACACGGGCAGCATGCAGTTACGCAACCAAAGGAAATAAAGTTAACAGCATAAAAGAGGCACAGAATTTGTCCGCTGCCTTCTCCTCAACCAACAGCAGTACAAGCAGTCACTCGAGTAGTAGCTCTTCTAGCTCGTTGTCAAATTTTAGTTCCCGTGTCAGGTCTTTGGCTGTGCAACAGAAGAGATCACTTTGGGAAAAGAAGATGAATATCGAGACTAGCAGCCCAAGAAAGCAAATTGAAACTGCAGTGTGTCGTGGTGCAGATATCAACAAAGTTAATTCACAACCAATGCCTGGGGTTGCAAGAATTGGAGTAGAAACATCTAATAGTGAGGCTACTAGTTCAGCAATTCTTCAAAGAAAACATAGGTCAGGATCTAGAAATCTTTATGCTCCTACAATTTCATCTATTCAGCGTTCAATCGCATCGAGAGAGAAGAGATTAGCTATTGCAAATGATTCTCGGGCAAAGAAATGCATTGTTTCCCCAATTTCGAATACTGAAAAGGATAAAACCAAATGCCTTGATGGAGGAAAAGCTTCATCTTCTAGAGGCAAAAGCATATCTGCATTCTCAAACAGAAAATTGATGGGATCTTCAACTGCTCAGAATGATTCAAAGTCTTCAAACAAATATACCACTATTGGTCAGTTGCCCTTGCAGAGAGCACAGAAAGTTGCTGGAGGAAGAGGGAGCACAAGAATGTCATCTGGTGAAGGAAATGCCAGCCTCACCCTCCCTGAAGCTTCTATTGTTCCCTGGGTACCTCAAAATGGTTTTTCAGTGTCCCTACTGCCTGACAATGCACTCAGTTTTATCGGTCATAGTATGTCTGCAAGAACTGAATTGATGAGTAGAAGTGATTTAGTTACTGAAGAAGACATCAGGCACATTTTCTCTGATCCGTCAGGAGTTAGAGACAACAACCGACACTTCAATTTTGAAAATGTTGCAGAGGTCTGTTTATATTTTACTTCTATAGTTCTATATGATAGGGGCAAAAAGTATCAGCACTTGAGTTTCTGGTTCAACATGATTTTGGCTTTATTGACTACCATGGGGAACCCAGCAATTCAATAATCATGGCAAATTATACCTAAGACTATTAACTTGGCTCGAAGATCAAAGATCTATTGAAAATTGAATCGAATTTTGGATCAAATCAAAATCGTCTTGATCCAAGCGAGCCAACTAATGAGCTGTTTTTATACATTTATCAATCCAATCTTGAGCCAAGATAGAATTGGATTGAGCTAGCTCAAAATCAGACCGATTAATAAAATAAAAGAAATTATATATATATATATATATCTTATTTCAGTCTGTTAGTTTTTTCGTAATAGCTTAATGAATGACTGCATTAGAATTTTTTCATGGTTTTTGTTCAAATACTGTTGAGTTATTTCTAACCATTGGATTGAAATTGACAATATGATTTAATTTGATTGAGTAAACAAAAATATTTATACCTAAGGTTTTAACTAAAATATTGAAAATTAATTGAGGGGTGGACCGACTTTGACTCAGATCGAGCTTGAATAAATAATAATAGCCAGGCCTAGCTCAGATCGATCTCGATCTCGGATTGAACTCTTTTTATTTGGATTAGATGGAGATTGAATCGAACGTGAGTCAAGATCGGATCTGCTTTAAATCAATTCATTAATAGCCCTAATTGAACCTGGCCCAAGCAGGAATTAGTCGACTCAAATTGAACCCAACCATTTCCTAGCAGTAATTATTTAACATTCATTCAAAATATGTACACAACTAAGATTAATATTAAACAAAATGCTGGAGTTGAGCTAAAGTTTGATTGTCTGGTTAAATTCTACCTAACTTTACACTATGAAATTGTAGTAAAACTACAATCCTGCCTTTTATGCAGGCTCTTTTGGTGCTTGAGGTCATGCAACACAACCAGGCGCTGGCACATGAGGTCAGCAGTAGTCTTCTATACTCCATTTATCTGTTACAGAACAAGAGCTTCAGCCTTCTCTTTTCTTGCAGCAACTATTGGTGCTCGAGCGCGAAACCACTGTCGTCAACTCTTACTTTTATGATCAGTACAGGGGCATGAGAATGGACATTGACAATATGTCATACGAGGTTACTTTATGATACTATTCTTTTTTTGAGAATTACGATACTATTACTATGACTTGAGTGGTAAAAGTCGAGTATAATACAAATTGTTTTAGCCGTTGCTTGATTACATCTCATGAACATAACAAATCAATACTTCTTTTCTAGCAGTCTCCTCAGCAAGCTGGGTTTAGAGCTTTTTTTTTCCCCAATACCCTGCATATATAGGAATCTTAGCTGAGCATTGGTATTTCTGATGATGGATTATGCAGGAACTGCTAGACCTTGGGGAGAAAATTGGATCTGTTAACACAGGCCTTACGGAGGAAGTTATGGCAAAATGTTTAGAGAGGACCGCCTTTAAGGAGGCATCTTCTACCAGGGAGGCCGAAGAAGCTGATAAAACGTGCAGCATATGCCAGGTAGGGGTGGATTTGAATCTGTTTCAACCCCAACAACAACAACAACATTAAGCCTTTATCTCACTAGGTGGGATCGACTACATGAATCTTTTATTTTCATTGTGCTCTATCAACTAATAAATTTTCATTTATCTTCAAATATGTAAGATTTTTTCTGATGTTTCTTGCCATGTTTTATTTGGTCTTCCTCTTCCTCTTTTGACTCTGCTAAAATTCAATAACTCAGCTAAAATCTAAACTATCTTGACTGACTTTTCATGGGCTTATCTTTAATTGAGGCTACCCCAACTTTTTCGCGAATCTTTTTCGACCCTAGCGAAGCTTAATTCGATCTCGGCATGCTTGAAAGCCGGTTTAGCTTTCTACCATGATTCAAATTTTGATAAACTCCACCAGACACGATTCATAGAACATTATCTTACTATATCTCTGATTGGGTGCAAATGACTTGTGGATTCTGATAACTCTCTATACTTTTTGATCTTTACAGGAATGTTGTGCTGATGGTGATGAGGTTTGCAGATTGGGATGTGACCATTGGTTCCATGCAGATTGCATTCAACAATGGCTGAGAGTGAAGAACTGGTGCCCAATCTGTAAAGCCTCTGCATACAACTCTTGAAAGTCATCTCTTTATCATTATGGGAGACTTCATATGAACATCAAATTGTATAGCAATAGAAAAGTTCATCTCTCTCTTGAGTTGGTGGAGAAACTTTTGATTTAATGTTTTGTTGCTACTAAGATTATTGGATTTAAAGGATTGATTTTTTAAAGTTTTTGTAGTTGATAATATAACAGTAGTGATGGGCACTAAGGCTGTTAATTTGGTTCGAACTTTCGGATTTTAGATCGAATCAAAATCAACTCAATCCAAGCGAGCTAATTAACGAGCCGTTTTATGGTTCAATATTTTGTCAATTTAATCCTAAGCTAATATGAGATCAGATTGAGCCAGTTCAAAATCAGATCGATTAAAATATATATAACTAAGTCAAAAAGTTATTGAGTTTTGGTTTTGATCGAAATTCGATAGTTTTGGTAGAGTTGCAGGCAAAATTACTAAAACTCAATCGAAACTGTTGAAATTTATTTTTCTCCAAAAAATAAAATTCAATAATTATCATTAATAAATTTATTTTTGAATTTGTAAAAATTAAATAATTCATATAAAAATTTAAAACTATCAATTCTAAAACTATCTATTAAAAATACTTGATATTATTACTGCAATCGAAATCGAGTATTAAAAACTTGATTAAAAGGCTTTGGCTCCTTCAATTAGGAGGAATAAAATAATAACATAATCTTAATAACAAACTAGTAGAGATAGCTGCAAGAAATTTCAAACTAGTAGGGATTGCTGCAAAAACTTTGAATTTTAGATTAAAACTAAACATATAATTCATATAATCAATCATAATTAATTTGAGATCAAGATTTTATTAGTAGGATGTTAACAATCTAATTCGACAGCTAAATATTAAAATTTAAAGTTTTTAATCCGATCTTAATCTGATTGAGGATTTGAAATCTCAATTCAAAAACTCATTAATTATTGATTCAAATTTAACTAACCGAACCAAATTCAATACATATATGAAAATCAAATTATAAAAAAGAATTAGTAGTTTAAATATCTCAAGTCAGCTATACTGATATTATTAGAAGAATCTAAGCAAAACAGGTTAAGTGAGAAATATATCTGGTGTGTTGTATAACAGAAAAATCTCACTGCTCAAAGGCAAATTTTATAGGACAACATCATAAAAAATATATAAAACAATAATAAAGTCAGTGAAGTTATATGATGTTGAATGCGTCAATACAAAACATAAACAAATTAATAAAATAAGTATCACAAAAATAAAAATGTTAAAGTGAATGTATGAGTATATATGAAAATATAAAACAAAAAAATAAATATATTCATCAGAAGAGTAGAGTAGCCTCAATTGAAAATAAGCTCAAAAAGAGTCAACTTACATAGTTTGAGCATACACGCCGACAGTAACTCTAGTAAAGAATTTTGAGTTATTGGATCTTGCCCAAGTAAAAAAATGAAAAAGACAAAGAATCGACAAGGAATTACTTGCATACTTATAGCTAAACGAGAATCTATTATTTGATTGAGTGCATTGAAAATAAAAAATTCATGTAACTGAACCCTCCTTAAAAGATAATAACTTGATGATGATTGCTGTTGTATATAGAGATCATTCTGGAATTCTCAAATTTGGTTATCAATCTCACCAAGACATGTATAAAATAAATTGAAACATGAGTAGCAAGTTCGAGGTACAATGCACATGAACTAGCTTGATCAATATAAAAACTAAGTTCATACTCAGGATACGAGAACAAGAAGCCTGTCTTAAAGTCTATAGCCCAAGAAGGCGGCCATCATTAACCAACAAATTCAATAAACAAACATAAAATTTAAACATCTCTCTCTACATAGAAAGCACAAAGATGATAATTCTGCACACTGAAACACTACTCTATATTTATTAATAGATGTCCACAAACTCATAACAAAAGTTTCTGCTCCCTAAGAAGGGGATGGGCACCAATGAGCACAAGCAGAAAACACTCTACAATACAGTTCCTCTTATTCTTATCACAACGAAATTGTAGTTTCAATAACAACAATACACAATATAATATACTTATATATACGAAGTACGCAGATCAAATAATTAAATTACCAAATGATAATCAAAGTAACATCATGAAGCTCTGGTGTGCTTAATCTCACTTTGTTGAAGAAGCGTGGCGGCAGCATCAGTGACTACAGCAGCTGAGCTCACCACTGTCTGATATTGTGGGGCGAGACCAGGAGGCGAGGTCGCCTGTGTATAATAGACAGGTGAATTCACAGTGGGGTCTGCGGAAAATTCATAGTTGAAACCAGATGGAACAGCCGAAGGCGCTTGCGGAGGGTGATGGTGATGCATTACATGGTAACCCATCCCAGTATATGGGAGTCCTTGGTCTGCTGCCACTTGTATCATGGATGGCACAGCACCGCTATTCGCCGGCATAGCTGCACGATACAGGTTGGGCGGCAACTCCGGCTTGGCTTGTATCACCTTGGAGAGTGGGGTGACTGCCGGCTTTCCCGGAGGGTTTGTATCCGTCATAGCAGTAGGAGTGGGCATGTTGTAAGGTGGTGATGGAGCGGGATTCTGGCGAACAGGAAGGTAGTATACAGGGAATTGCTGCTGGTCAAAGGGATGAGATTGCTGGGTTTGCTGGATGGGTATCTGGTAGTAGGAAGGGAAAGGGACGACGGTGCCAGTAGCATGGTGGAGGTAGTGAGGATTTGCAGGGATAAACTGTTGTTGCTGCTGCTGTTGCTGCGGCGGTGGCAGCTGTGTGAGCTGGTGAGCATGAGCTTGATGTTGTCGGAACTGCTGTTCTGCCGGGGGCATGGCCGGCGGCAGAACGTAGCCGGTGACAGGCACTTCACGTTTAGGTTCAGGAATGGGGCTCATGCCGGCAGGAGCCGGAGGAATCCGCTCCTGATAATACATTGGCCTGCGTGCACACAAAAGGGAAATTACTAATTAATGAAAAAGGAAAACCCTACTCTAGTTTTGATCTGCTGAATGGACCTAAAAACTGAAGGAATACCTGGTGCCGGGCTCCATGGGAGGTGAGTCGACCGGAGTTGGTTTCTGCTGAGGCTTATGAACCCCGCCGTGATCTGATTTGTTGTCATCAGAGAGGGCCTTGTTGCTAGGTACTTCGCTAGGGGAGATCGCGCTCGGGTTTGAAGAAGTGGAAATGGCGATATTTGTAGGAGGGGGATAACCTACTGGAAAGTTCGTATCTTTGAATCCGCCCTCATCCGCCAACCTCTGCCCGGGGACAGCGCCAGCGACAGCGCCGGCCGCTGAGATGTTTATCTGCGAGAAATGGTCTTCCAAGCCGCCGATCCGTTGCTCCATCGGCCGATCGTCAGCGCGAACTCGGATTGGGGGCAGATTAGAGAGGTACGGAGCGGAGGATGTCGATCCGAACGAAGATGCCGTCTCCACCATGGGCGAATCGGGGACAGATTGCACCTCCATGCCGGGGCGAGCGAGCTTGCTGGAGGAATCCGGTCGAGGAAGGACGAGCGGCTCATGCTCCACCCCGCCGCCGCCGCCGCCGCCGCCGACGGCCGACATCCCGGAGCGCGAGTGAACGGACGACTCGTCTTCAAGCCCAAGGAGGCAGTTCACGGAGGAAGAATCGGCTGATAGGCCGCGCGGAAGGCCGTCTATAGCGATGGCGCCGTTTAGGGCATCCACGAACCAGTTCTCCGACTTCGAATCGTCAAGTAACGAGCCGATCGAAGAAGGCGCCGATTCCGGCTTTGAAGGGAAAAGGAAAAGGCGGAGCCTGGAAGATCGGGATCCGCCGATGCCGCCGGAGGCGGAAGCGAGGATTCGATCGTATTCATCGATCATGTTGTCGAGATCTTCGTCCGTGGAAACAGAAATAAGGGAATCGAGGTCCTCGTTCGGGAGCTGGTACTTCAGAGTGAAGGGATTACCGGCGAGGAGGCTCCGAGAGAGCTTGGCAGAGAGGTCAGCTAGGGTTGTGTGGCGATCCACGACGACGATCCTAGTCTCACCACCAAGGTAACATAGTGATTTGTCAGTCGGGCGGGGGACGATCCGGCCACCGTAGCTGCACATCAGCCGGAGCTTCACCGCCGCCGCTGCCGCCGAGGAAGGGAACGGCTCGTCCCAGGACTCGCCGCCGCGAGATCGAGGGGACGAATCAACTGAGTCCGCGTAACCGATCCCCATGCCGCCGCTGGCGTTCATCGTCTCCATGGCGATCGCCTCTGCTCTCTCTCTCTCTCTCTCTCTCTCTCTCTCTCTCTCTCGATCGATCGATTTCTTCTTCGCAGTCTAAGTGAGAAGGTCAGGCGAGGGTTTAGGCTATTGGGGTTTTCATTTAATAATAATAACTAATTTCTATTTAATTTTTTATTTTAATTTTTTATTTTAATTTTTTTAATAAATGATTACCTGCTTCCATGACCTCTACCTGAAAAAAAAAATAAAAAAAAAATTTAAAAAATATCTTCACTTTTGTAACTTAATTAATAATTAAATTACATTTTTTTAAAAATAACTACTTCCATACAATAAAAAATAAATGATAAAATTACTAAACCACCCATAGTTTAATTTATTTTAAATTTTTAAAAAATTAAAATTTTGTATTATTTTCTAACAAATAATAACAAACCAACTAA
Source organism: Apostasia shenzhenica (assembly GCA_002786265.1). Taxonomy (NCBI): domain Eukaryota; kingdom Viridiplantae; phylum Streptophyta; class Magnoliopsida; order Asparagales; family Orchidaceae; genus Apostasia; species Apostasia shenzhenica. The sequence goes on along the minus strand of KZ451971.1, from coordinate 1,900,643 downwards.
CAAATCAGTAATGAGTTTGTTCTTCGTAAAAAAAAAGTTTGTTAAATAATTTTATTTTTATTTTTGTTTCAAAATAATAACAAAATTATTACTAGAATAAAGTGGTAAATTCGACATTAATAATTTATTTAATTAATTATTCATCTAATTTAATCACATCTACTCAACCGTATATCAAATTTGTTAAATTCAAGCCCGTTTAGCTCACGTGAAAAAAACAAATTAACTTCCTCAAATTTTTTTTTATTTTAAAATAACAAAAGACTAAATATATATCATAACATAAAAAAAAATTCTCATTATTATACATATCAACAATTAACATGCTTAAATGGCTCGCTCTAAATCAAAACTAAAAAATTAAATTCATGAAAAAATTTAAAAATAATAATTTTGAGAAAAATAAAACAATTACAAAAAATTCTCATTAATTATAGGAATTAAATATTTTATTTTTTCTATATATTATCAGCTTTTATCAACCAATAAATTCTTAAGTTAAATTCAATCGGAGCCAAACATAATTGATTCATATCTAACTTTTTACTTCGAACAAATTTCTCGAAACTAATTTATTACAACCTTGCTAGGATAGGTCACCTCATGCCACATATTCACCTTTAAATACTTCTTAAATTACTTATTATATTCAATTGTTAATATTATATATTTTTTTAAATATATTTGCATTCAATTAAATAATTATTATAAATTTTAGAGTTTAGGTGAATGTTATTTTGGTGTTATATTATATAATTTAGGTGTCATTTATTGTCCGATAATTTTATAATTTTTAAAAAAATTATTTATATATATTATTAAATTAAATTTTTTTTATAACATGACCCATAAAATGCATAATATAGGGAGAATTATAGAATGATTATATTATTTTTGAAAAAGGGTAAAATGTATTAAAAGTTCATCCAATAGTTGACTAACATTAAATATTAAATGATTTATCATTAATATGGGAATTTGTGTCAGATTATTATACAGAATGTTTTTTGAGAGAGTTAGGATTGGCTAAATTGCATTCAGGCCCTAAGATCAGCAGGGCATTTCAAATTGATCCTAATTTTTAAGAAAGCAAAATTATTATAATTTTAGTTTTTTTTCAAATTTTTTGTTTTTGTTAACCATTCCTTATAAAAAATTTTAAAATTTGAACCTTTTTATTACTTTAATTTTTTATATATTTTAAAAAATTATTATATCTTTCTATCTATAATATTTTTTAAAAATTTAATAAAAATTTAAATTAATGAGATTTGTCAAGGTTTTAAAGTTGGTTTCAATTTTAATTTCGATTTTGATCCTAAGATTAAAATATCAGTTTTAACAATTATTACAATTCCGATAATTTAAATATCGGTAGTTTCAAATTTTTTCATAAATTATTTAAATTTGATAAATTATAATTATAATTTATTATTAATAATTATTGAATATTATTTTTTAGAGAGCTGTGAGTTTCGGTAGTTACAGTCGAGTTTCACTAGTTTTGGTTAAGTTCTGGCAGTTCTGATTCAGAGTTTCGGCCAAAACTCGATCAGAGCTGCTGAAACTATGAAATTGAAATTCGGTAGCTTTTCGGATAAATTTTCACTTTTCACTGAAAATGATCTAAAACTTCCAAAACTCAGAGATTTCGGCCGAGTTTTAAAACCTTGAAAATTTACATACACATTATTTTAGTTTTGTTTGGCACAAAAACACCTAAAATTATTCTAAAATAATTCACGTTAATTTTTTAAATGTATTTGGCATCTTATTTATCAAAATTTTAATATTAAAAATTTATCAAAATTTTAATATTAAAAATTAAATTTATCTAAACTTTTTCACATATGTTAATTAAAAATTAACTTTATTTCATATTTAATATAAATTTTAATATTAAAATATTTTTATCATAAAATTAAAATAAAATTTTTATAATAGAAAAAACCACACAACCTTAAACGTACAAATTAGCTTTTTAGCAAAACAAATATCCGTTTAATTCAATATAAAAAATGCGATTCATTTTTTCTTAAAAGAAAATGATAAATTTCTTTTTTTTTAATAAGAAAAAGCTGAAATTCTGTCTTGCTTGTTTTTGTCTCTGCAATTTTTGGCCCTGTCTTATATTAAAATTATCAATTCATTAAAATCAAAATTCAAAAAAAGACAAATTCATCTGAATAATAGCAGTAATAATAAATTAAGTTTTTGTTATATAATTTATAAATTTTAATTTAAAAAATCATTTTACTTATATTTTATATAATTTTTATATATGCAATAATTAATTTTATTTCTCGTATTCAGAAATTTTATCATAAATAATTAATTTTACATATTGCTAAACATACATCTCAAAATAAATTTAAAATTTTAAAATCAAGATAAAAAAATCTTAATGTCAAACTCATCGATATTGGGTAGCTAGATGAAGGTGAATCGATCAAACGGCCGCTTTTCGACAACTGCGAGATAACTTTCGATGTAAAAGACGAAGACGACAATGTAACGACAGTGAGTGGGAATCGGCGATAAAGTTAAACTGGCTCAAAAGTCGAGTGCCGCATTGAGGTTGCGATCTTCTCGATCCCTCCTGTTGAAAACCAACATGAATATATTTTTCGCAACTATTTAAATTTTTGGGTTGGGGGAATTACATACAGAACACTAAATTTATCACAAATTACGCATTTCACCATCTTTTAGTAAATATTATACATATCACACTCTTTTTACATTTCTATTGTTACAATAGAAATGTAAAACTCATAAGCAGAGTGTGATATGTGTAATATTTACTAAAAGATGGTGAAATGCGTAATTTGTGATGAATTCAGTGTTCTGTACGTAAATCCCCTTAATTTTTTTTATAAAATCTTTCTACTCTTTAAAAAAATTCTAAAATATTAGTCTTTATAATTTTTACTGTTATATATATGTAATATAATAATAAATATATATGATAATTATCCAAAATGTATAGTGCTGACAGTCAAGTTCGAAAGCGACAAACTTAGTTTATCGTGTCACTTAAAATTTTATCGATTAGTTGTTCATCGTATCACCTAAATTTTGACAAATTCAGAACAAATTTTAAAATTCAAATATCCACGTATAGTACACATAATGATGGTAGCTGTAATGGAGCATAAACAGGAACTCAACTCGAATCAATCTTATAAGTCGATGAAAAGTTGCTCGAATTTTAACTCGTGTTTGCTCTAATTAATCGACAAAATTGTTCAAATATTGGTGCTAAAACGCAAGATGATGCTTGATTGAGGCCACTACAAAGGAATCTGGGACCCACAATGAGGATGAAGATAATCTTTCAAGGGATGGCATGAAGTGTGAGGTAAGAATTAGATCTGAATTTTAAGATTTTTAGGGTTCAAGGTTTTTAAAGTTTTGATTTTTTTGATATATTTTAATTAATTTGGTGAAATTCAATTAAAGTTTTTCAATATAAAATAAACACATTATAAATTCTAGTAATTGAATATAAGCTTATATAAATAAGTGCAAGTATCGAATTAATTTTAAATTGAAATTAAATAAGAAAAAATTGAATTATGTATAATCCTAAGAGATTATATTTATATATTACTATTTTTAAAATTTATTTATATAATTGCCATCATATAATTTGAAATAGTGCCAAACATTGCTCAAATTAATATTTGTTAAAAATAAATAAAATAAGCATGAAATATTCTATTTATAGGCCACTATTTGCTCAAAGTCGTCTCACGAGCACTTTACCGAGCACCCAACTATTGAATCTAGTTATTGCTGGCTACTGTATATAAATTACTACTATCAATTGGCCATTATCGATAGCCACACTATCAACTACCCCTTATGGCCATGCTGCTAATCTTCGACTACCAAGCATACATCACTAGTCACCAATATGATATTTGAGTTAGGTTAATCATGTATAATTTAATCATGGTAATATTGGCATAATATCATTGTTATAAAATTGAAAGTTATAATATATAAATTTTAAAAAGTGATTAATATGAAAAAATGATTATATATATATATATATACATATGTAATTGTCCTTGAAATATAGGAATGCTAGGATTTTTTCTGAATAAATTACATCTAACTTTTTGAATCTAGGATGCAATATTATACAGATTCATAATTTTAAATTTTTAATATCTAATTTTTAATTTTAATATAATTATCAATTGAGCCATTTAAAAAAAAATAATTATTAAATTATTTTAGATTATTTGGAAGAATGCTCTAAAATTTAGATTTTTTTATCTCAGTAGATTAAAAATTAAATATATGAAGTGCACATTTAGTCAAAAAAAATTTATATTGAAGATGTGACAATAGATAATAACGTTATTAGAAGGATTCAAACAGGATAGATAAAATAGAGAAATGCTTCTGATGTATTGTGTGATAGAAAAATTTTATCCAGACTTAAGAGTAAATTTTATAAAATTATAGTAAGACTAACGATGATATATAATGCTGAATGCTAGTCTGTAAAAAAAATATAAATAAAATAAATATTATAGAAATGAAAATACTAAAGTGGATGTGTGGATGGTATTATATTCTGAAGGAAATCAAATATATTCTGAAGGAAATCAAATGTTATTTATTTTTTTAATTTTTATAACAAAGGAATCCTAATAAGATTTCAATACTAAATTTATGGGAAAGTGGTGAGCCAGTGGGCGCGTGACATCGCACGTGGCACAGGTGGGCCCAACCCTACCTCATGGTCGTGGGCATGATTGGACCGATTTTGAATTTAGTGGCACATCTTATCGGTAAAATTTGATCCAATTATAGGAACAATTACCAATAAGTTCTTATAATTTATCTATATTTTTTTTTAAAAAAATTTAGATCTTTAAATTAAAACAGGAAAAAACTATCTCACTTTTAATTAAAACGGTAGTTGGAGTAAAATTTTAGTTTTCTGATAGAAAATTTAAATTTTTTTAAATTATTTTATTATATAAATTTATTTTTATTTGAGCTGAACATTATATATTTTTTTATTCTATGTGAGCATTATCGTGATATAATTCAAAACTGAGATTTATTTAATTTTTTAATCAGATTTATTTATTTTGGATTTAAAGTCGTGTAAGGTTTGAGCTTTTAATGTATGAGTTGTTTCATCGATAAGATAAAATTCGGGATAGATTAAATCATTAATTTCGATCGACTTCAGTAATTTAGTGGCAAAAAAAAGACGAGTGTTGGCTGAAACGAAAAAGTGATGGTCATTGTTGTAAATTTAATTGAATATAGTGCATACTGTATAAATTTGAGATTTAAGCCCTTAAATAAAAAATTTAGCCATTCCCATATTTAAAATCTTATTTTATTTAAAAAAATTAAAAAATATTTTATATTAAATTTAATATCTTACATACTTTTTAATAAATTAATTAAATTTATTTTATATCATATATAATTCATTAGAAAGTCATAATTTTTTTTTAATTTTTTTTTCTCCAATCAAATTAAGCTGATTAACTAAGAATATCGGTTTTGAATCTGAAATAAGATTGGGGTATTTGTGTAATATTTTGTTAAATCATAATAAATATATATTAAATTCTTTATCCTTCATATTAGATGGATATTAAATACCTTTCTCTCAATTATTTCTTGATTTCACTTCCTTCGCTTGGTCCATATTCCATATTTTTGCAAGCGCATTAAATTTTATTTGATTCATGCCTCAAAATAGTGTAAGCTAATATTTTAAATTTATTATAAATTTTAATATAAAAATTAATTTTATTTTATATATATCATAAATTCTAAAATTAAAATTAACTTTATTTTATATTTTATATACATTTTAATATTAAAATAATTTTAATTTTTATTAAATTTATAAACTAATATTTTTTGTTTTAAAATAACTCTCCGATCAAATGGGCAAGCAAGTTTACAAGAATTAGATATCTAATATATATTCGTATATTTTTAGTATCGATCATGCATTACAACTACTAATTTTTAAGATTTCTAAATGTTAATGACTCGAAAATATAAATGCAATATAATAATATTAATGTAAGCAATTTTTTACGTTATAATAGTCTTAAATTATGATCTTCATAAGGTTAGATCACAAATATTTTGAAATCAACATAATTGGCATCATGTTTTATCTCATTATATAATTATGTGAATCTAGACTTTAGTTTTCTAATTAAATCTACGCATAAATATTGATATTTTTATGGGAGATAACTTACACATATGATTAAATTATTAGATTGATTGATTGTCTGAATATTGACGATAATTATATTTTTAAAGTAAAAATAAAAAAATTATATAAAAAAATTAATGTCTATTACTGTCAGAGAAGTTATTTTTTACCGGTAATACACTTTAAATTAAATATTTATAGGAGGCATCCTTATGTCAAATATTTATAGATAGCACCCCATGCTGATTTATGTTTACCTTTCTTTAAATTTAACTAAATTTAATGTGTATAACTAAGATTGCATCAGCCTCATTTCAGAAAGATTTGCAATAATAAAGTTATAAAAAAAAATTAAAAATAATAAAAAATTGAAATAAAAAAGATTTAGAAAAACAAGATGGGAATTGACGTGGTTGCAAGAAACTTTTTCGGAGAGGTCGTAACATACTTAGCAAACAAATTTCTCAGATCCTACTATCCCATGATTGCAAAATGTCTAGCAGCTGAGCGAGCAATATGGCTTGCAGAAAAACTAAATACTGAACATATATGAATAGAGAGTGACTCTTTGGAAGCTATCAAACATATTCAGAATGAGGGGGGGGACTTATCTATCCTCGAGCCCAGAATGAAGGAAAAAAAGAAGAGGCTGAAGTATTTTGGCAGTAGTAGCATTATACATATCAGACGAGAGAGAAACAGAGTAACGCACATCCTAGCATGGTTCGCTCTTCGCACATTAACTCAGAAAATTTAGGAGAGGTAGGCGCCAACCTTTATCCAAGAGATCATCAGGAAGGAAATTGACTTTTATAATAGAGAGTAAGATCGGGGTCTTATTTAGTCTTTGATATCTTTATTGTAACCCTCTTTAGATTTTCATCAAAAAAAAAAACTCTAATTGACTTAAAGTAATAGATGACAAATAGAAGGTAACGTATAAATATTATCTGTAAATTTACATTTAAAATAAGAAATGTTGTTTATAAATATTTGCTTTAGTTGATATCGTCTATAAAAAATAATCTTTTTAGGGGCGAATGACGTAAATTTTCCCATTATATAACTAAAGTATGGCATACTATTTTCTGTTGTCCTTTAGAATAATAGGGAGGAGATACCTGCCATTATATGTGACAATTGATAACTAACAAGACATGATCATCATTTATTTAAACCATATAATTATAACATTCCTACCAACCATGTTCTCACTTTAAAAAAAGGTAAATTTATAATTAATTAAATAAAAAATGTAATTTATAGATTTTTTTAATTTGACAAATTTTTGTCCTTTTAGAACTTTGCCAAATAATTGTACAATTAAAATTAAGATAAATTACTAATAAGTTCTTATTGTTTATTTATAATTATATTTTAGTTCATATTTTTAAAATTTTTTATTTATAGTTTTAATTAAAATTTCATTTTAATTTTAATTTAAGAATTTAAATTAAATATATTCTCAATTTAAAAAATATTGAAACTTAAATGAATTTTTTTTAAAAAAAAATATAGAGCAAAGCGTTATTATAGATAAATTATGTTGAGATCCATTAGTAATTTGCTCATAAAAGAAATTGAGATACATGGACTTGTAATTAGTAATTTAAATTATGTTTAGAAATAGAAAATTAAAATTATAATAGGAAATAAATAATTAAAATCACCACTGCATATAATTTTCTATATTACCCTAAATTCTAACCATCAAATAAAAATTCTCAAAAATAAGCGATCAGCTTAAAAGTATGCTTAGGGTGGTTACGAGTAGGTTTCGAATTAGTCGGGTTTAATTTTAATTTCAATTTTAATTTCGAGTTAAATTCGATTCGAACCTACTAAAATTCTTTCTATTTCAAGTCAACTTTTAAGTTGAATGGAATCTAATTATAAACAATATTTTTCTACAAAATATCTATTTTTTATATTTAATATATTAAAATATAATATTATACATTTATTTTTAAATTCTATACTTATAGTTTTAATATTACCTTTTTTATATAAGATATTACATTATATTTATATATAAAATATCTTAATTATACTTTAAAAAATTTTAAATATATATTTATATACATATCGAGTCGATTATGAGTTGAATCATTTTCATTTTGAGCGAGCAAACTTATTAAATTACATATATTCTAGAGATTGGATGACATAAATTGCTATTTAACCAAATCAATTTTTAGAATTTATTAAACATTAACATAACATAAAACATTGTTAGAGTATCTAAAATAAATTTTAGGTTAAATTCCATCAGGCTCCCAAGGTTAGAAAAATATTACCATTTAGTTCTAATTTTTTAAAAATTTGATTTGGGTCCGAGAAGTTGTAGACGTGCTATAGCTTTGATCCTCTTTTCAGTATTTCACCATTTTTGCTAGCATTTTTTAAGTAAAAATATAAAATTTGACTATTTTTTAATTAGTTTGAATTATTTATATATTTTAAAGGATTATTATACCCCTCTATTTTCACCCTTTTTTAAAGACTTAATAAAAATTTAAGATTTAATTTCTCACATCATTTGCTTTTTCGACACTAAAAATTTAAAATTTAAATATTAATATTTTAAAATTATATTCTAAACACCTATAAATTTAACAAATAGAAATAATTTTACAGCATATTAATAGAAAATTAGTAATTCTGTCATAATTGAGATCAAAATTGCAGAGCTTTTGCAACCTCAAATACTTAAATTAAAGTTTTTAAAATATTAAGGCTAATTGGAATCACCATTTTAATTTTAGAGGCTCGAATGCAATTTATTATAAATTTTAAATAATTACAAGGTTTCTTATAAGAGTCCGTATTAGGGTTGCTGATGAGTCAAGTTCGAGCGAGGTTGGGCCAACTCAAACTTGACTTAAATTTTTTAGCTCGACTCGAAATGACTCGAGATCAAGTTGACTTGAAATATATTTCGAATTGACGCAAAATAAATTTTAATTTAACTTGTATAAATAGTAATTTTTATTTCCAATTAATTTAAAAATCATTTCGAGCGAGTCATACCGACTCAAACTGAATTCGAAATATAATTCAAGTCTTTTATGTCACTCGAAACTCGACTTAAAAAAATTTAATTTGAGTCAAAATTGCCCTGTTTAGCGCGAGGACTAAAATCAGGACTAAAATAATACTAGTTTAAAAAATAATAATAAATAATTTTTTTTAATCATTTCACACAAATTTTAATAAAAAAATATTATTTTACTTCACATACTTAATAATTTTCAATAAAAATATCAATTTTATTTCACATCTTAGATAAAAATATTCAAATCGAATATTTTAATCTAGGATATGAATAAAGTTAATATTTTTATTAAAAATTAATGAATACGTGGAGTAAAATAATATTTTTTATATTAAAATTTATGTAAAATAATTAAAAAAATTTATTTATTTATTATTATTATTATTTTTAAATTTAAATATTATTTTAATTCTAATTTTGGTCAAAAATTTTTAACAGCCAGTTCAGATCAAACGAAGACTATTTTCATTGTTTTTTTGAAATTCGGCCGTGGCCTTCAAACTTTGTCTCTCCGCCGTCCGCCCGATCGCTCTGTTGAAGTTTCCCGGCAGCCTCTATCCCGACGGCGATGGACAGGGTCGGCAACGCCGGCGTCGAAGGAAAAAACGACGGCGTGTCCGCCGGTCGGGAAGCCATGGCTGGCTCTCAGGCTTGATATCCGGGTCACGGAATCTGATTTGATCCGATCTTGTGGGTTCTACAGCTTTTGCTCAGACTCCCATTCTTATCTCTTCGTATTGGACTGACAAGGTTTCCGACGGCAATTTCCGGTGAGTTTGCCCAATTCATTACGGAGGTAATGCCTTCTCCTTAAGTTCGGGATTGGTTCTTCTGTGCCATTTGGCACTCATAATTTAGGGTTTTTATCAAGTCCAGTTCAAGGGAACATCAGAAATTAATAGGCTTCGAAAGATTTTTTGAGCTGACAAGCTGAAGCATGAACCTTGCATCTCTAGCTGTTTTAATTTAGTGATATACATTGTGTCAAACGGTCAATCTACGTGTTTTTCTTTCTTTTGTGAGTTTCTTCTGAAAGGGATGAAGGGGGATAGTGAATCAAGCTACTCAAAAGGGCTGATTCCAACTGCAGTACATCTAAAATCCATGCTAAATCTAATCAACTGACAATCCTATGTTCTTGATAGCCCATCTTTATGTCTTCGTCAAGATATTAAGCTTGTAACCTAACTCAAATCAACTGAATAATTATTGTCAAACAAAAAAAAAACAACGATTAATATTTACGCAATTAACTCAAATTTGGCTCAAAATCAAGCATTTTAACTCGAATTAAAGCTCTAAACTGGCATCCTAACAGTTTGAGATACTTTACTTCTAAAAAACATAATGATGTGTCATTTGTCGCAGATTATTAATAGATTAACTGAATTCAATGATAGTTTTTTGTATAATTTGATGGAGATGGAAGAGCAACTTTGGTTGTGATGAATAGAGCGCTAGGAGATGATTCAATAGAAATTATCGGCTTTGGTTGGACTTTTCGTCAAGAGCTTCTTGATTGCAATGGCACTTTCTTTTCTTCCTTATAGAAAGAATAAAGAAAGGGGTTGTCTTGGCAATTGCTCCCCAAATTGACTATCAATGGTAACACAAGCAATTCGAACATTGTTTTCAGGGACGAGGAAGTCCATATTCATTACAAAAATAACTAAACTTTCGGTTATGTCTACACTCGCTATTGAAGTGCAGATACTTAGAAAGTATTATAAAATAATATTATACCTATGCTCAATGAGGAAATTGGATAGAATTGTCTTTCTCAGTAGGTAAGGGCGAAGTAAACTGGTGGCACCTTTAAAATTTAATATGCCTCTCAAGTTGCCATTAGGGGTTTTTACTTTTATTTTCTTAAGAACTTGAAGGCGAGCAAATTGGGAACGTGTGAATTTACTAAAGTGGGCAAGGAAGGCAGACATTCTTTGGTGGTACCCATTTTAAATAATATGAATAAGACCTCTTTTTACCAATGAGACTCTTTCTTAGAGGCTACTCATTGGAAAATAAAGCTCGTAGTTGGCCTCAAACTGGGCAATAGGCAATATAAATGAGAATTTATTTTAAGAAACACATATTTCAAACGGTTAGTTGTTAAAAATTGTATCAATACTTGAAAGTCTTAATATTAATTACTAGAGGATATTATCATATTAATTATGTATAAATAAGAAATTGTGTTATATAAACGACTACATACACAATAGTAGAAAGATTGTTAGGGCCTCGCATAAAAATTGGCATATTCTATATTGATTTTGGAGTTTTTACATTTATGCCACTCAAAAATTTCATATTTACAAAATGAGAACCTAAATTAAAGTTGATATGTGGGAGTGAGAGTTAAAATTTTGGTTTTAGTTTTTATTATGTAAATATGAAACTTTGAAGTGGTATACATTTAAAAGCCCCATTGATCTTTTCCGAGATATTTAACTTTTTTTGGTGCCTTTAAGGCATTTAGAGTTACACATATTTACAGAGTTATCAATAAAGTGACTGATTATATAGCTTCTTTTTGCTGTTTTGAGGATGTCATGTAGGAGGGGGGAATGCCTCTCCTACCCAATTTTGCATGATTCTTATTGAGGATCGCTCTTTATGTACTTGATAGATTTGTTTTTGTTTTTATAGTATTATAGGCCACTACTGAATTTCAAAAAAAGTCCATTGATCATTTAGAAAAGATAAATTACAACTGCTTTCAGAGTTGTAACATGTTCAAATATTTTGAACCATTTGCTGCAATTGTTAACTAATTTGATTTGCACTATGTAAAGTCTGATGGGTATGCATCTCCCCATGGATTTTTGTAACCTTCTAAAAGAACATATTACTTGATGTACACCTCTATAACGTTTTCTTTTAATTAATGCAAAGGCCTAGAGAGATTTTTGGAAATAATTAAATAAATTTTGATGCTTTTCTTGCACATAAAAACGTTTTTCTTCTTGTTATTAACAAGATGAGTTAATTCTTCTTGAATCATCAGGCTGTAAGAGAATGAGAAACTTGTGAGGAATTTCAATGGGTGACATCTAGCCATTTTTCTGAGATCAAGCCATGAATCTTTTTAAGGTACCTATGGTTCATCAATTTCGTAGTTTTTTGATTTTGGATTCATTTTTCATCAAATGGGATTTTGTGAGGAACTTAAAGAGTACCTTTTTTAGTCATAACCAACTTAAAATGCAATAAAGTTCTTTGAAATAACGCTGTTTCATGAGTAATGTGATGAAACAAGAAAATGTGGTTCATAAATTTTTCATGCATCTAAGTCTGCATTGGCTTTGTCTTGTTTGTTTTAGATATGAATAACACGAATAGTTCAGTATCTTGATCCAATGGAGTGTAGGCAAGCATTTTGGATGCACAAAGTTTAGTTAATGCCCGTTTGAAACAGGTTTCACATTTTCATTTTTTTCTTTTCTAGAGCTTGATTAAAACTATAATCTAATTAATATTAAAACAAATCTTAAGTTTATGGTTCTTTGAGATTATTTGAATTTTAAGGCTCCTTAACTAAGCAGGAAGGCTCAGTCTCATTCAAGGTTGATACCAGATGAACATTGGTCTAAACTATTTTTCATGAAGTAGGATGTAAGCAAAAATTATAAGGGGAATTACAGACATGCCACTAAAATATTTTATTTTATGTTTTTAACACCAAATTTATCATATTTATGTGTAGTCCCTCAAAATCATATAAACATTACAAAAACTGCTCTTTGTCAGTTATCTCATCATCTTTGAGGAATAGTTTTTTTGTTATGATTTATAAAAACATATTCAAACATCTTTATAGTATATTGTTTTTGATTCACTGTATTATTATCTATGACCTAGATGTCTTCCTCCTCCTACAAGTGCAACATAGAGGTATTCAAATATGTTTTTGTATACCATATAAATAGAATAGTTTTTTAAGATGCCATGGTAACTGATTGACGACAATTTTTTTGTAATATTTACTAGATTTTAGTGCCTATTGGCCTGTAAGTAAATATGAAAATTTTGATATCAAATATGTAAATAAAAGATTTTAGTGGTATATATATAATTTTCTCAATGTGAATTGTCATGAAAGAAATTGACACATTGACTAACAATAATGGACTTGACTTGAATCTGAGCCATTGTGATTTGAGTTCAACTTAATTGTAACCCAATCCCCCTTTGTTCTCTGTCCTCGGCGACATGCTACCACCCTTCACTGGAGATGGGATGTTTTCGCCACATTCACCATCCTTAGTAGTCGACTTGGCATCAATGCGTCTTTTAAAAAAAAGGAAAATAATAGGAGTTTGGGAGGTTTATAAGCTAGCAAGGCAATGGTTAGAAGAAATAGATGAGTTATGGTGACTCCTTCACTATCATTGCAGGCATTCTTTAGAGTAGCCGTAGGAAGAGATCCTCATGATGCTTACCATCATTTTATATTTGCTTTCATTTAGGATCACAGATGTGTATTGAAATGTCAATAGAGCGATTGATTGTGTAGCTTCTTTTGATTATTTTGAGAATGTCAGATAAGATAGAGGTATGTCTATCTCAACTAAGTTTTATACCATTCTAGGCCAACATTTAATTTTAGGAAAAAAATGATGCCTTTTCATTTGATGATGGGAGATTTTTTCTTCCAATTAGATCGATAACAATTGTGAACTATTATTACACAAAATATTTTTTAGCAGTCATTCTCAAGGCAATTAAATTGGGTATGCTGGACAAATATTTATAACTCTGAATCGAAAATCTTGAACCTATGCTTGAATCCTTAAAAAGTATTTGAAAAATATATGAACTTTTCTCTTTTCAATATATTAAGCTTGTAACCTAACTCAAATCAACTGAACAATCATTAGTCAAATGAAAAAAATCAACTAAATAATTGATTAATATTTACATAAATTACTCAACTTTTGGCTCAAAATAAAAAATTTTAAACTCTAAGTTGAAGCTCTAAACTAACATCCTAACAGTTGAATTCTAAAAACTTGTTCTTATGGCATTTGTTATAGAATATAAACAAATTAGCTTGAATTCAAAGACATTCTTTTCATATATCATTTGATGGAGATAGAAGCAACTTCAGTTGTGAGGAATAGAGCACGAGGAGATGAATTAACAAAACTTGTTGGCTTTGGTTGGACTTCTTGTCAAGAGCTTCTCGATTGCTATTGTGCATTCTTTTCTTTCTTTATAGAAAGATAAAATAATGACAGGGACTGTCTCGACAAGTGCCACACAAACTGATTGCTAGTAGTAATACAAATAATTCAAGCTTTGTTTTTAGGGACCTAGTAAGTCAATAGTCATTACAAAATACTCATTGTAAAAGTAACTAAACTTTTGGTTCCATTTGCAGTCACTATTAAAGAGAAGAGCAAATACTTAGAAAGTATTATGTCATAGGGTTAATAGCAATTAGGTCTCTCTAGCTTGAGCCTATGTGTAATTGAGTCCCTCAAGTTTTGAAATTAGCTAAATTGGTCCTCTAGTTTGAGTCTTTGAGATAATGCGCAAATAGGTCCTACAATATTAATATTGGTACCTAATAAAAAATATTTTTTCTAATTACTCGATTATGTTGGACATTGTATTCATATAAAATGTTGATGTAGTTTTTAAATTAATCAAACTAGTCCACTAATAAAAAAAAAGTCATTCATTGGGCCTCTTTCTAAATACCAATGGACTTATTTGTATATTATCTTAAAGTAGAGGATTAACTTCCTTAATTTAAACAATTAGAGAGATCTAATAGCAATAGACCCAATTGAGAGACCTAATTATTATTAACCCTATGTAATAATACCATACCTATGCTTAATATGAAAATTGGATAGAATTGTTTTTTTGGATAGGTGAGGGTGGATAAATAGGAAGTAAATCAGTGGCACCTTTAAAATTTAAGATGTGTCTCAAGTTTCCGTTAGGGACTTTTGTTTTTCTTCCTAAGAATCTGAAGGTGAGCAAATCAAGAATGTGCGAACTTACTGAAGTTGGTAAGGAAGTTAGACATTCTTTGGTGGTATGACCTCTATTCACCTGATAAGACCCTTTCGCGGAAAGTAGTCATTGTAAAAGAAGGTTCGTAGGCCTCGAACTGCATGCTAGGCAATACAAATGAGAATTCATTTTAAGAAATACATACTTTGAAAGGTTAGTTGTTAAAAATTGTATCAGTACTTGAAAGCCTGAGATTAATTACTAGCAGATATTATCTTATCAATCAAGTATAAATAAAAGGTTGTGTTATATAAATGCCAATATACACATCAGGAGGAAGTTTGTTAAAAATTGACATATTCTATATTAATTTTGGAGTTTTTACGTTTATACCATTTAAATGTGTATATATCAATATTATATATATGTGCGTACGTATGTATGCCACTTCAAAATTTTATATTTATCAAAATAAAAAATTAAAGTTAAGTTAATGTATGAGAATGAGAGTTAAAATTTTGGTTTGAATTTTTTTTATATAAATATGAAATGTTGGAGTAGCATATATGTAAAAGGCCCATTGGTCTTTTAGGAAAAGATAAAATACCACCTGGTCTCAGAGTTGTAACACTTTTAAATATTTTGAATCATTCATTGAAACCGTCAACTAATTTGATTTTGATCTTTCTATTAATATTTCAAGTAAGAAATAATTACATATATCACCCTCAAAATTTTCTAATAAACGTTTAAATCTCAAAGATGAATATTTACATCTTTGACTCCTAATATTGATGAATAATTCTAATTCACCCATAAAGTTGACATCTATCGTCTTATAGAAGATATGCTAATTGTATTTTTCATCTCTTATTTTGGATAAATTATAATTATTTATTATAAATGGCCTAAGAGATATAAATATTTTTATTTTGGAGTTAAAATGAGTAATTATTTATAAAAATAAAAGAAAATGAATAATAGGGAAACTTTGAGGATAAATAATATAAGTCCCTTTTCAAGTAGTTATAAGCTTAATGCTCATTACATCATTTCATATCTCTTGCATTAAAAAAAATAATCATACAAATCATCTCAAGAAATACTTTGTAGCCCTCACAATGGATATATTGTTTGGCGCGGAACGAGTAACACACCATCCATTCGCCCACCAACTTTCACTTGGTTCATCCTCAAATCATATCGTGCACTGCAGCAGGCTGACTCTAATACTATATTGCAACATCTTGCCATTCAAATGTATAAGTATTTTTCACTTTGGCTTTAGAAAATTATGTAACTTGAGTATTTCCTAAGAGGTCACCCATCTCATAACTACTTTAGCTCAAGTGCGCTTAACTTTATAATTCTTATCACTAGCTGCATAGTTTTTCCTCAAGAAGCACATTTATAGTTTCGGATCACACTATTTATATAATTTAGGAACTCCTCTTCATTTCTGATGTGAGCCGATTCATTTTTTTGTTTCTCTTACCTCTCATCATTAGGTCTAGAAAACTACACGCTGCCTTAGTAAACTACACTCTTCATTTCTGATGTGAGCAGCACTTTGCTTCAGTGATTCCTTTCTCTTAGGACATTACTCGGCGATCACTCTCTGCCCTCTTCGGCAATGACAATATTTGAAGTCCAGGCTTTATGTACAAATTATTCACTTATTGTCTTTGAAAAGTTTTAATTCTAATACTCATAAATAACTTTTTTTTAGAAAAATAGCAAAGCACGATAAAACTAAGATACCTGGACATTACAGTTTGACACTTGACAGAAGTTTCTATTGAACGACAGGCCTGCATTCTCTCTTTCTCTTTATGGCTTCATCCTTGATCAACTAGGTCTTGTAGGATTTTTTTAATGAATATTCTTATTTTTCTTTTGGGTAAGATCTTCACTCATTTGTAGTTTTCTGCTATTTTGCTTGCTACTGATTGTGACTTCAAGGGTTTTTACTATTTTCCAGTTATTTTGCACTAGGGTCTTCTAGGGTTTAGTCAATGTCTCTTCTTATTTTATATATATTTTTTAAATCTTTATTTCTTTTTAGTTTTCTGCCAAGTTTGCACTAGGGTTTTAGTTTTATGTTGTTTTCATATGTGCATCAATTTAGTTTTTGACTCATTGCTGCGATCTAATGCTATTCTCCTTATCGTGGAGAATCAAGTAAGATTGTATTGTGAACTTACCGTCATTTTTCTCATATGCATTTTGTTTTTTACATTTGTTTTTTGAAAAGAGGCCTGCTACTTCTTTTTTACTCTTATAGTAATGAGATATGTGTTTTATTGTGAAATGTGATATTTTTGAAAGTTTGTCATGGGTGATGTCATGTTTCCTTCAACATACATTATAAAGGGCATGTAAGACACATAGACAACATTGATGTGGATCTGTATGTTGTAGATTTCAAAGATGCTGTATTGGAGGTAGCAAAGTTCTAGAATAATAAGGTTGTTGCAGTAATAGAGGTGGTTATTAAGAAGTTTAGTTTTCATTACAGCTGATAGGAGTTGTTGGTTGTGTTTGCTGATTATATTGCCATTGACTTGCATGTTGAGTGTAGTGAAGTTGTTAGCGATCATTGTGATAGAAAACCCAGCATACCTATTAATCTTGAAGTTTTAATACATGTTGATAATGATCAAGAAGCACAATTAAGTGGTTTTGCATCCAACTTGCCAAGATTACTCGGTGATAGTTCAAGTGGTGTAAAAGATTTAGTGGGAGAGCAATGTAGTAGCAACATTGATGGTGATGATGATGATGAGGAGGAGGAGGAGGAGGTATTAAATAAGGAAGTGGCAAGGAATAGTGATGATTAGTGAGGAGAATTTGGATGAAGATGTGGAAATGAAACAAATGTTGTGCAGTGAAGGAGGTTCTTCAGATGAGAAGGAAAGTGATGTTGATTTATGTGACCATGAATTACAAAGTTGGAGAAGAGCCATGGATGGTATTCTATATCAAGATATCTTTGATGGTAAAGTTGTGTTAATGCAAGGTCAAATATCTTATAACAAGCAACATCTAATATCAGTGATTACAGGGTATAGGATGCAAGAGGGTTTCAAGTTGAAAAGAAAAAAATAAAGAATGAAAGAAGAAAGTATACGATGAAGTGTGATGGTGGTGGATGTGGTTAGAGAGTACATGCTTTTGTTTTAATGGACAAGATCACGTTCAAGTTGAAAGTGTTCAATGTGGAGCACTCTTGTATTGGAAAGATGTCATAAAAGCTGCCACATTTCAATGGATTGCAGATGAGTTTTGTGAAGTATGAGTCTATGCGGAAAGCTTCTAAGAAAAAAGTATCCGGTTGAAGTAAACGATTATAAATTGTGGTGTGCAAAGGGGTTGGCACGACAAAATAAATGAGAGAAATTATAGAGAGTTAAACAAGTGCATC
This sequence comes from Apostasia shenzhenica, assembly GCA_002786265.1. Lineage (NCBI taxonomy): Eukaryota > Viridiplantae > Streptophyta > Magnoliopsida > Asparagales > Orchidaceae > Apostasia > Apostasia shenzhenica. The sequence continues at coordinate 1,881,980 of KZ451971.1, read as the reverse complement.
CCAAAGTACGATCAGTTGTTACTTGAGAATTCATCAAGGATGGCGATGTCCATTGCATACGACATTGGACACCCAGAATGTGTTAGAGAAGACCATCGCTGGAGGCAATCAATCTTGTCATCGTAGAATAAGTAAGCAAAAATCATGTCTTTACGTTCATCAAGATACCTGTCAGATTTCAAATCTAATTTTCTTTGGTATGATAACAAGATCGATGAGATTGATCTTCCAATATTTCTTCTTAGAACGTATTGATTTGACCTCATAAGCGGGACCACCACCCAATAGCATGTTACCACCAGAAGCAGAACCCCGTACATCAGAGTTGAGTTAGTAAAGTCCAATCTTTCGTAGAAACTATTCTCGAGCTCTTTCTATAGCTAATCGAGGATAAGTTCTCTAGACATCCCTGGTTGTTACCCTTTTAGGAAGTCAACTCTTGCCACAGAAAGAAGTTCTCTTCCCTTTCCTTTAACACTAGACTGACGAGTGGCACACCAGAGGCGATAGTAGAAGACCTACGCCTACGCGCATTGCCTGTTTACCCTCTTGGGCCTCCTCTTCACTATCAGATGTGACGCTAATAGTGACCACAGCCTTCCGTTGAGCACCTATCTGAAGGATCTCCGGCCCAATCAGCATAGACAATTTGAGAGCTTTTTTTATTGCTTTGGTGCACCACGGACAAGATTTTTTGTTGGTTGTAGACCATTACTTTGTTTGGATGAATTCCATTTAAAGAGTCTGTTTAGAGGTACATTACTTGCAGCTGTAGGCATTGACGGGAACAATTCTTGCACCCATTGGCATTGTGTGTTGACATTAAAAATGACAACAATTGGAAGTGGTTTCTAAAGCATTATACACAAATTTAAATGTTGATGTTAGTGCTAGGCCGCTTGTTCAAATGGATGATAAATGAAAGGTAATTCGGTTTATGTGTTATGAGATGTCTGATGAAATAAGTTCCTTTTCAGTCTTTTTCATTTTGTCGTTTCTTTTTTCTGTTGGAACATTTAATCATTTCTACTCTAAGTGCAGGGGTTGGATGATGCTCTCAATGAAGTCTTTCCAGTTGCTTTGAGAAGACATTATTGCAGGTATATTTTTGGCAATTTCAAGGTCTTTCCTACTCCTGTGTTAAGAGGACATTTCTGGAATGCAGCAAAAGCATACACTGACTAGATATTCAGCAAGGAGATGAGTTTCATTAAAGAGATAAATAGAGATGCATATGATTGGTTGATGAAGAGAGATATTAAGTTTCGGGCGGCTAGACGTACCTTTGATGTCAAAGTCAAAGCAGATTAGATTACAAATAACATAGCAGAAAGCTTCAACAACTAGATTAGACATGATTGTGGTGAACTGATTTTGACAATATTGGAGAACTTGCGTATGGTTTTGCAACCATGAAACATGAAGTAAATATTTTTCAAGGAGATTTACTATAGTAATGAGAAGAATTGAGAAACTCAACTCAGAAACAAAATGGATGAGGATTGTGCTAACCAATGCAATTGAATTTCAAGTAATGGATCATGGACACACTTTTAGATGGAGAAAAGCAAGGGTGTTGACTGTAAATTTTGGAACATTTCAAGAATATTTTTGTTCAGAATACTTTGGTAAAGATGTGTATATTAGAGCATATATGCAGGCTCAATATCATTGCTGTCAAATATGAAGATTGTTGAGAATGCAAAAGATGACTCAGTGACTGCTCCAGGCTACAAGTGAAGAGCGGGGCGTCCAAAATGCAATAGGAGAAGGGAACCTGATGAAAACCCATTAGGCAAAGGTACAGCTAGAAGGTCCAATACTGTGACATGCTGTTATTGTGGATGATATTGACACAATAAAAAGGGATGTCAGGGTATTCCATCAGATCAAGTGCCGGGGCTAACGGCGGATAGGTCACAACTAACTTATGACTTTATATTAAAATTGAGTTGTATCGTAACAATGACCTTACAAGGTCACAACTAACTTAAAGAATGTTTCTCGTCTTGTTAGGTCTCCAACATACAAGCTGACAATACCATCGGTGTAAGTGGACCAAGCGAAATGCAAAATCAAGCAAAAAAAATCGAAGCTTGGGCCTTCAACAAGTAGGGTAATACCAATGTATATAGCAATATCTCATATAGTTTTAAGAACGTTGATATTTGTATGTCTAAATTATGTAAACTCTATTGTGTTGTTCTCAAATATAGTTTCAAACAATCATTGATGGTGGTTATAGAAGAATACTAAAGGATTTGATATTATGTCATGTTATTTAGATAAAATAATTATTTGGTTTGACATCTTTAAATAATCTTTTAAAAAAGATAACATCTAAATGTTATTGACATCTAGATAATATAATATTGAACCAAACACTCGTTAAGAGATTAGCTAACGGCAAGAAAATGTTAGGCGGATGGAAACGGTTCAGACACAAGAAAGTCGTATCAATTAGTTCGCTAATTTGTTTGGTTTGAGAATGGCTTTTGAAGATGTTTGGGAAGCACTTTTTTGTGATCACTTTACCTGCTGCCATGATCACTTATTTTGCACTGTTGATCTTTGATGTAGTTGGCTAACTTATTTTTTTGGGAACTTCAACTTGGTCAGCTAAATTGTTATAACTTTTGTTCTGTTAACTCCATTAAGATTGTTGGCTTATGCTTTGAAGCTTCAATTTAGTTAGCTTATATGTTGTGAACCTTTGGTAAAACTGGTATCAGATTCTTATTATCATTTGCATTATCATCTATATCTTTGATTTAGCTAATTTATTTGCACAATTATACATGCTAATTAACATTGATAACTTATTTGTGCAAATAAAAACTTTGGTAAAATAGAAGATAAAATATGATAAACTGACATTGAACTTTCAAGGTCATAAAATACATAGATAGTTCTTCATACAACTCACTCTCAGCTCAATCTTTAATGGTAGACATATTTGTTTTAATTGTTGAATACTGGATGGAAGTAATCAACTTCAATTAGGGAATATTTTTGTGTGAGAAGCCCATGCTATGTGAGCTCATGATCTAAAAATTACAAAAAATGCGCAAAATAATGAAAAATTGTCACGGATGTGCTCTTATCTTAGTCGAGTTGGAGATCTCGAAGGGGGAGATCAATTTATGGAGAAGTTACTTGAGATTCTGACTTGCTTTAGGCGTACTTTGGATCACTTAAATATATTCTACTGTAAAAAGTGATCAAAATGTAGTCAAAGTTAATGGTTTCTATTCAAAGTACCACTAGAAAAAGTAGTTTCACAATTTTGGGACTAAAAAGCAGTGCAAACGGATCTATTTTGATATTTTTTGAAAATTTAGGTCTATGTGAGCTCATGATCTAAAAATTACAAAAATGCGCAAAATAATGAAAAATTGTGGATGTGCTCTTATCTTAGTCGAGTTGGAGATCTCAAAGGGGGAGATCAATTTATGGAGAAGTTACTTGAGATTCTGACTTGCTTTAGGGGTACTTTTGGATCACTTAAATATATTCTACTGTAAAAAGTGATCAAAATGTAGTCAAAGTTAATGGTTTCTATTCAAAGTACCACTAGAAAAAGTAGTATCACAATTTTGGGACTAAAAAGCAGTGCAAACGGATCTATTTTGATATTTTTTGAAAATTTAGGTCTAATTTGCAATACCCTCCCCTGGATGCAATTTATCCTAAATTTTAAATAAATCAATACACAATATGCTGAATATTAAATAAATAAAAATTGGAGAGTAAATTGTTAGAAAATTGTCAATCCTATGTATATTAGCTCCTGTTTGATTTATGCTCAAGTTAGGCATAATATTTTTTTAAATTTTTTTATAAAAAATATAATTTTTTTTTGAGATATATATATATGATGAGAAATAAAGTTAGTTAATTAATTGTGAGAATATTAAATATAATTAATTGATATGTTGAAAATTGTATAAGTTATCTTATTTTTTAAAAAAAATAATTATACTCAGCTTTGGCATGAACCAGATAGAGAAGAGGTTAATTTGGTAGTTCCGTTTTCAAACTCATAAAACCTAATTCAAACCAAATAATCTAATTAACAGAAATATCAAACCATTGCTCTAATTGGCAAATTTCAAACTAAGTTAAACTATCGGAATTTAAGCAGCCCAATTCAGTTTTTCGGTTTAAACTATCGAATGCACACTTTTAATCAAAATCTGCAATACGAAAGAGAAGAGATGAAGAAGAAGAGAGAAGTCATTAAAAAAAATATAGAAAGAGGAGTGAGTTATTTTCCTCAATTGTTACTCAGATTCATATAGACCCTGTTTGATGCGAGGATCAAAACAAAACAAAAATAGTACTAATTTAAAAACCAACAATAATAATAATAAATAAATATTTTAAATTATTTTACATAAATTTAAATATAAAAAATATTATTTTACTTGATATACTTAACAATTTAAAATAAAAATATTAATTTTATTTCACATTCTAGATCAAAATATTCAAGTCGAGTATTTTGATCTAAGATGTGAAATAAAATTTTTATTTTTACTAAAAATTATTAAGTATGTGAAGAAAAATATTATTTTTTATATTAAAATTTGTGTAGAATAATTAAAATAATTTATTTATTATTATTATTATTATTTTTTAAACTAGCACTATTTTAATCTTGTTTTGGTTCTTGCGCCAAACAGGGCTATAAGGCTGTATATATATTATGGAAAATCATTTAGTTGGACGGGATTGAAATTCATTTGAAACTTAGAGACCTCTGTGAAATATTTTGAAAAAAATAATGACCCTTCAAAAAGGCTCGGCGAACTTCAGAGACCTAAATATGATTTACCCTTAAAAAACAACCTGCAATCCCAAAAAATAAGTCAGTGGTTAAATTTGAATGACTTATAAATAAAAAGTGGTTATTTTATTTAAGTCCAATATATGCAACAGTGAAAGTCAGCCTAATCTCAATAAAATTATATCATTACTTAAATTATTTTTTACATAATATTTATTTTTATTGTTATAAGTTTATGGTAGAAATATGGTGTTCAATCTTCTTCAGAATTATTTTCCCAAAATGTTTTTTTGATAAATTAAATTTGGATCCCTAAGATTTAAACCTTATTTGAGTTGATAAAAAAAGTATCATTTTTAGTCATTTTTATAGTTAATTTGAGTAAAGTTTAATATATCATATACAATCATATTATTTAGTTAAGAATTGTATCGACATCAAAATTCATAAATATGATTAGAATAATTATAAGAATTTAACATTAAGGTGCTTGTTAATTGTATTTTGGTCTGTTTCTTTATAAAAACTTATGTTTAGGGTTTGAAGGAATATTTTAACAATTCGAGTACAAACGTTGCGGACTCAAGATGAAAAAAGCGCCGGGAGTTGAGACCTAGATGCAACTATTCATCTCATATTCGTAGGACCAGTGTTCAATGGGTTCCAAAACTAAAAGACTCGTATGTAATTTACTTTTTTGTAGAGAGAGAAAGTGCAAGAGAGAGAGAGAGGGAAAAATAAAGAAACCAAAAAAAACCTTTTTTCTATTCTCTCCATGCTCTCTGTAGCCAGCGATCAGGAGACTGCAATCCAAATCGACGGGGAGAGGGGCAAAGAGAGCGAGAGAGAGGGGGAGAGAGAGAGAGAGAGATCGGGGGGATTAAGAAGCGCAGAGCAGAGCAGAGCTGCAGTGGCATTCGCCAATCCCAAATTCAAAGTTCGAATCTGTTCAACTCTAGGCGCTGCTTCAGAGTAATCGCAAAGGTTTGCTTCATCTGTCCCGTTCGCCAATTGGGTTTCATCCGGTTCTCCGATTTGCTTTTCGCTTTGACCTATTGTTTCAGTTCTTCCTCATCTGAAGCCAACATCGCCTGTAGTCCCAGCATCGTTCTGCGCCGCGAATCGGCGATCACCGTCACTGCAGGTTGTTCTCCTGATCGTGGAGCACAGGCGTAGTTTCCCGAAAGAATTCTGGTGTCGGAACGGGAGCTGCCTCTAGTTCCGGTTGATTAAATTAGCTTTTTATTTGGCTGTGTTCCTCTTGTTTAGGGTTTCAGTGCACCCAGATTGGATTCAGTCTTCTGCTTAATTTCTTTTTCTTGGCTATTCTCCTCCATACTTGGATTAGGGTTGTGCGATTCCTGCCTGCATTGATCCTTTCGAGCATTGGGGATTGGCTATAGAAACTTGGTTGCACGAGAAGGTTAAAAAATCCAATCTTGAGAACTACTGAAGAAGAATTAATACAGTGAACTGTATAGCTTCCGTGATGAATTGAGAGATGCCACCGCCGACAGCTCATCAGCAAGGGCGCATCAATCTTTTTGATCTCAAGAACCAGATAGAAAAGCGGCTTGGCCCGGAGAGAGCCCAGCACTACTTCAGCTATTTGAACCGGTTTCTTGCCAATAAGCTGAGTAAGCCTGAATTCAACAAGCTTTGCTTTGTGATTCTCGGGCGGGAGATTATTCCTTTGCATAACTTGCTTATCCAGTCCATCCTCAAGAACGCATATCAGGCGAAAACCCCTCCCATATTGGCTGTTGAGTATGGGAAGAAGTTTGCTCATAATGATGCATTAAGCCCTTTGTCTCAAGCTCCGTTACAGCCTCATTCTATTGTTCCATGCAATGGGGATATTCTGCCTTCTTCACCTCGCAAGAGCAGGAGTGGTATTCGAGATAGAAGGCTCAAGGATCGCCCTACCCCCCTTGGACCAAATGGAAAGATTGATTTTTTACCCCATAAATTATCATTACCAACTAGTGAAAATGCTCGAAAGGAAAATGGCGTTCTGGGTCCTTGTGACTGGAGGAGACCAATGCAGACTCATCAAGGTGGATCTGCAGAGCAGCCGGAAAATACAGCACCTGCTCAGATTAAAGTGGTTGCTGTTGAAGATAAGAAGAAGGAGGAGAAAAAGGATCATTCCAATACCGCTAGAAGACCCTTTCGAGCACCACTTGGGATCCCATTTTGCTCCGTGAGTATTGGTGGATCACAGAGACCTTTGCCTTTGCCAAGTAGTGGGTCTAGCAACAATTGTAATTACGATACTGGTGAGATTTGTGATTCCGAGACTTTACGAAAGCGGATGGAGAAAATGGCGGCAGCACACGGATTAGGAGAAGTGAAATTGGATTGTGCCAATTTATTGAATAATGGTTTGGATGCTTATTTGAAGCGGTTGATTAAGACTAGTGCAGAGCTTGCAGGAGCTAGATCGTTGAAGCAGTCAATGAAGCATCCAGCACATGGGAAGTCCATCAATGGCATTTGGCCAGGAAACCACATGCATGTACATAGTGGTCGTGGCTTTATAGATGATAAGCATGACAATAGAAAAGATTATGCAATATGTTTGCAAGATTTAAAGGTTGCAATGGAGCTGAATCCACAACAACTTGGGGAGGATTGGCCATTGCTAGTTGAGAAGATTAGTAACCGTTCATTGGAAGAATAAAGATTGTGTTGATCTTAAACTTTATGAATAGTCCACTGGATCTTGATTGACTTGTTGGGCTAAGGCAGCAAATTCATTAAGATTCCAGTGGGATGCCTTCAGGTTTAATGTCCACAGGAGAATTGGAAAAAATTGATTATTCGCTTGTACATTTACTTCAGTTTGAAGTTCAGGATCAACACAGCTAAAATTTGGAAGATTTGATTTAGTTTGCAGCATATCAGAAGCAGTAGACAATTTTGCAGAAAGAAGACTTGTAACTTGTTGTAGGTGCAATATTTTCTGGTATGGTGCATGCTAGTCAGGATCTATGTATTATCACTAGTCAAATTTTTATCGGATAGTGTGTTAGTGGGTAGTATGCTACCATTTTACAAATTTTTTACATGATTTATTTTCATTTCTACCATCAATTGATTTATTAAATGATTTAGTAATTTCTTCTTTTTACAATTTACAGTTATTGTCTCTCATTTGCCAAGTCATTTCCTTTGTGTTCTACAAAATATTATAAATGTGAAGATAGCCGCATAAGTGATGCATCTGTTCTGTTGTTTTGACTTAATATATGTGAGATCATGTTTCCTTTTAATATTCCACGTATCTGTTGGACTGTTAAGATTAAGTTATATCTGATATGTTGTCGGCAAAGTTTACCTCATTACTCTAGTTGTTTGTGGTGTAACACTTATTATAAGTTTTGTTCTGATTGGTTGACTTTGTTTTTCTTTTAAATTAGTTGAATTAAGATCCTAGTCTGTAGCAGAACTATTCTTTGTTCTTGTTATTATGCATTACCTTGTTTTCATAGTTTTGTTGCTGGGTTCAATAGGAAATACAAGAATTATCTTTCATACTACGAAGAAGGTAAGATTCTACATTGGATTACAATGTTGGACTAAAGAAAGCAACTTTGGCATAAAATGATACTTACATAGGTTGACATGTGTGCTTGCGTTGTCATGATGGATCTCCTAATAATCGAGAGTTCAATTCCAGAGAGGTTGCTGCAGCTTTATGAAAAGCTATTGAGTGGTAATGAGTGCAAATTTGATAAAAGAACAAACAGTATTCTTATAATAAATCAAAAGAGTTAGTGTGCCAAATGTTACATTAAAAAGTTCATGGTGTGCGGGATGGAAATATTAATAATCTTGCGTCTAATATGTTAACTTGGAATTTTGTTGTGTTTGTAAATCCCCTTATTTATTTATCTGTGTAAAACCATTTGTAGCAGCTTAATATTATACTTTTCATGTATTGGCTTTTGTAAAGTTGCATATTAGAAAGTATATTAATGATTTGATATTTTTCTATTTGTTATATACATTCAATAGTCATTATTACGTTTTCACCAGAATCACCACCTTTCAGTCAAGAGTTTTTTGCACAATTTCGAATATATATTTGGGTCTTTTGTGAGTTGGCTTTCAAATTATTCAAGCTTCTGCAAAATCTCCATAGAGAAAATTTATAGAAGAAGAAAATTTTTTCTTGCTTAGCAGTACCTAATATTCCCTTGAACTAGCTATCAAATAGAGATTAAATAGTATTAGTCTTCTGCTAAGGCTATCTTCCTGGTTATGATTCATCTTTTCCATGCTTTAAATTTGGATATGCATATCTTAATTCTTGAATTTCTTCTTCTATAAAGATGCAAATTAAGTCTCTGCTTCTACATGCTACGACTCTACATTTTTGTAAACATCACATCTAGTACTTGTATGTGGAGAAGGATTTGAGTAAGGTGTATAATTTCTCCTTTATCCAAGTTTTGTCTCTCTCTCTCTCTTTATCATCTTGACTTAGGATCCCATCAAATTTATGTAAAATGCCTCTTATTCTGATTGTCTGAATAATGTTTTTAGTTCTATATATGTTCCAGAAACTGAAGCGACTATATAGTTGTGGATGAGATTATGAAGTTATATCTTATGAATGTACTACTCTTACATTAAGTTCATGAGGAAAGTACTCAGATGTTTCTGTTGCTATTGTGCTAATTATCTTAGTTGATTAGTACTTTATTGTCAATGATCTTTTTATGGGACCTTTGGTTGATGTTCATATTGTGTAAATATTAATATTATCAAAATATCTATGTAATTTTTAAATTATTATTTGTTTAGTTTAATGTTATATTAAAAAAATAATAACCGCAAATAAATTCAACCTAACCTGTCTTCATTACATCTAAATTGAGTGACATCTAGTTGTCAATTTTAGAATGATATTCTTGTAGCTTTTTGTAATGTTTTATAGACATATCACCAAGCCAAACAGTCAATTTATTTAAAATAACATGATATTACTCTACAATAACATCGAATCAAATGTCCTTTTAATAATATATGTGTGCCTGTGAATTTTTTTTTTATAAAATATCTGTGATGACATTAATCAGAAATTCTGGACCATTGTTTTTCCATAGTATTAATGAAGTTGTTGAAGAAATGACTACTTTCAGTTGAATTCATCTCTTCCAAGAGGATCTTCAAAATGGTAATTTGTTATGGGTAAGGTTTGAAATTTCTGTTATGCATATTTAATTGAAGTTGATTAGTGCTAAACCTGCATGTTTTCTACAATTTATTGCTTGAGAATATGATGCCAGTACTTCTTCTTTTCTACTGATTTCTACTTTTTATCTATCTCTAGAAATTTTAAGTTTTGGGTTTAGTGTTTGCTTTTATTTTAATCAAATACGATGCTTTGGCTTTTCATGCTTATCGAATATTCGATCCCGACTTAATTGTCATTTCTCTTCTTAATTTTCAGTTATATATCTAAGCCTTCCATGATATCTTCATTACAAGAGTATTTTCTTGAATTTCATGTGTCTTTTTATTGAATATGATGCAGCATGGCTTTAAGGGAATAATTTCATATCATTCTTGTAATTTTTTTTAAATATCTTAATTGCACTCTAATTCTTAAATATATTGAGCATTATGTTCAAGATTTTATCAATTTTTATCTTATTTTGATCAAATAATATGAACTCTAACTCTTTTTTCTCCAGTTTGGTGGGCATGCAATCTTGCAATGGGGAGGATGGAAGTGTGGCATCTAGAGAGGGAGAGATAGGGAGAAGAGAGAATAGTTAGGATTTGTGATTTGATTAGGTGATTAGTTTAACTCTGGTTAAATTAATGACTGTTGGCATTGGGTTTACCATTAGAAATTACACCACCATAAATCTTTTGATATTTACATATTAAACCCACAATTTTTATTAATTTCTAAATGCTATCTAAGTAGTAAAAAAATTTTAAAAATTTTTCCTGCTTGAATGAATATTTGCTTAAAAACTTGTTCACTATATTGAGAGTGTTACTGAGCTTGAGTATGAAGTGGCAATGATCTCTTCCATTTGTTTGTAGTGCATTTACATAAAAATATTTTAATTATAAAAATTTATATATTTTATTATCAAAAATAAAATAGTACATATGTTACAAAATTTTTGTAAAATTATAAAATTTAGAGCATTTTTTAATAAAATTATATTATATTCTAAATCCTGTATGCTAGAATTATAATTTATATTTTAAAATAATAAGTGATATGGTGTAAATTATTTTAATACTAAAAATTAAATTTTAAATCTTAAATTTTATGTATTAATATAATGCTCTAAATATTATTTATTTAAATTTGATTAAAGATTAAAGCAATTTCTCATGATTTCCTTTTAGAAATATAAAAGAATATATGAGAATTTAAGTATGCAATTTAAATTTAATAAATATTACAAATTTTATATCAAATTTTAAAATATTATAAAATTTATGAAAAAAAATATTTGTAAATTACACTTTCACATTGTTTACTATCATTATAATATTTTACTCAGACTTAACTCTTGTTTTAACTACGGTTAAATATTTAAATATTTCATATAATTTATAATTATATTTTTCACAAATTTTATGATTTTTAAAAATTAATTGTAAAATTTGCAATATTTAGTTCTGTATTTTAATTCTCCCAAAAATTTAATTATAATATATATCCTTTTGTTTTTTTTGATAAGAAATAATTATAATATATCCTGAATAAGAATAACGAGAGCACACAGCTGCAAGCTGGATTCCTCTGGCCCCGTTCTGCCTCTTTGGTGGCGTTCTCCCCTTCATTCATGGCGCGACTTCTACCATATAATTGACTTCCCAATGGCTTCTTCCCCCACATTCTTCCCTCCCCATGGCCCTTTCTTCCCTTCTTCTCGTCCTCCTCCTCCTCTTCCTCGCCCCCTCGGCCTCCTCCGCCGCCTCCGCCGCCCCATCTACCCCGGCCACTTACGGTGAGCTCGCCCCTTGCTTTCCCCTTCAGCACCTGCATTCCCACTAACGCTCTCTTTGGCAGGCGTCTCCTACTCCATAGACTGCGGTGGCACGTCCAACTTCACCTCCGAGTTCGGCCGGAACTGGCTCTCCGACCGATACTTCACCGGCGGCGCTGCCGGCACAGTCGCCGAGCCAAACCGCTTCTCCCAGCCCCAGGAGCAAACACTCCGCTTCTTCCCTCCCAACTCATTCGGCAAGAAGAGCTGCTATTCTATCCCCGTGCCCCCCGGTCGCTACTACCTGCGCACGTTCACTGTCTACGATAACTACGACTCCAAACTTCGCACCCCAGCCTTCGACGTCTCCCTTGAGGGCACCGTCGTCTTCTCCTGGCGCTCCCCCTGGAACGAGGCCGTCGCCCGCTCCGGCGCGTACGCGGATCTGATTGGCCCAGTCCGTGACGGATCCGCCGACCTTTGCTTCTACTCCATTGCTACAGATCCGCCGGTCGTGGCCTCCATTGAGCTCTTCCAGATCGATCCCCTGGCTTACGACGCTGCTACGGCAAGTGCCGACTTCATACTCGTCAATTACGGCCGCCTCTCTTCCGGCTCCGCCCTATTTGGCCCTGGCTTCACCAACGATTCCGATCTCTTCGGCCGCGTATGGCAGTCTGACGCTGATTTCAGAAACCCTAATGTCAGAGTTAAAGCCTTGTCCTCCGGCGGTCGCCAGGTGCTCGGTGGCGGCCACGCTCACAACTACTTTCCGCCGCAGCTTTACCTTACGGCCATCACTCCGCAGCAGTCTGGCGAGGCGATCGAGTACCTCCTACCGGTGGATACAAGGATGGACTACATGGTTTGGTTCCACTTCGCAGAAATCGACTCTGGGATCAATGCCGCCGGGAGAAGGGTTTTTGATATCGTCATCAACGGGAAGGATATCACGAGGATTGATATATTCAAAGCTGTTGGGGGCTTCACGGCCTTCAAGTGGCATCATGTTGTGAAGAACTTGACCACCGCTCCGCTCAGCTTGAAGCTTGTTCCTGTTGTAGGGAAGCCCATTATCTGTGGGCTTGAGAATTACGCAATGGTGCCTTTGGATATTGCCACTGTCTCGGATCAGGGTAATTTATTAGATGATAAAAATTGAAATTTTGGAAGATCAAATCGGGGTTGAATCCATATCTGTTTGTCTGTTTGTTCTCCTTAGCGCGTGCGATGAGGGCGTTGAAAGAATCATTCAAGATTCCAGATAGAATGGGATGGAATGGCGATCCCTGTGCCCCGACGACATGGGATGCCTGGGAGGGAGTTACTTGTCATCGTACAGAGAAAGGTCTTGTCATCACGCAACTGTGAGTATATTGTGTGAATCTGCATGATCCTTTTACTATTTTTAGATCGTGGAATTTATGAGGCGTCTCGTGGAGTTCAAGGGAAGCAGGCCTCAGCTCAAACCTGTAGTTCTCAATTTTGTGTTGAATATCATGTGACTTCATAAAAAATTATACCAGATTGAGTCAAATTCTTACCTGATTGTAGATGAGTTACTAATCTGGCTTCTTGAATTGTACATTCATGAAATGCATCATATATGTTGCGTAGGTAAAGTCAATATTAAAGTTTGTTTATGTATATTTTTAAGGCCCCGTTTGTCTAGGAGTTTAAAATTAATCTGGTTTAATTTTAACTAGACATACCACATCACGCATAAAATTTAATATTAAAAATTAAATTTATTTCACTTCCTACATATATTACTAAAATAACTAACTTATATCACATCCTTCACATATTCCAACATAATAACTAACTTTATACCACATCCCTCACATATCTCAACATAATAACTAACTTTATTTCATATCATTCACAACTTTCAATAAAAAAATTTCTATTCAAATTTAATTTTAACCTTCTTAAATTTAACCTTACAAACAAACAAACCCTAAATCAAGTCAATTTAAGACTTTGAATATATGTATGTATGTTTGTGTAACATTTTCTCTTTTTTTAAAGAGTTTGTATGTTTGTATATCAAAGTGTCTTTTAGATATCCATTATAACACATGTACTGTAACATCCCGTGATTCCATCGTAGAGGTATTGTCCGTTTTGGCTTTTGAAAAACTGTGCGACTTAAGAACTTTCCAGGACGTCACCCATCCCAGTGCTACTCCAGCTCAAACACGCTTAACTACAGAGTTTTTCATCATTAGTCTCACGGTTTTGCCTCAAAAGGCACCTCAACTATTTGAGATTACGTTATCTACTAATACAGCTTAGGATCTCCCTCTCTTTCCGATGTGGGATGATTCATTCCTGTGTCCCTCTTACCACTGATTGCTCAGCCTAGAAACTTGTCAGGAGCCGCATTTTGTCTCAGTGATTCCACTCACCTTCTTTAGTCACGGATGTCACAATGTACACATATTGATATGTACTTTTCACAACCGCAAACTGGTGAATTTCGAGTTCAATGGATCTCATTTCAAGTGAGCGAAATACCTAAGTTCTTACATCACAGTAGACTACAATGAATTGCTTTGTATCACCCAGTCAGGGTGGCCATCTAGTGGAGGTTATTGCCAATTTACTCTCTTGCTTTAATTCTTGTAGATTTAGACATGTAACTATTGGTTTTTCCATTATGATTATGATATACTCATATATTCTGATGTTTGTCATTATATTTAAGTTAATTAGTGACTAATGAACTATTAATAGTTCAATGTGTGTAGGCTTGATTTATTCCTAACTTAGTGCTTTACAGTATGGTTGAAGTAAAGAATTTAAAAGAGTGTAATCAAGCTTGAAGTAAAGTGATGGAGTGATCAAGACTTAAGTATAAGTCATGGAGATAAAGAGAAGACAAAGATCAATGAGTTTATTGTATTATGTTTTAGTCTTGTAATATCAATAGAATTATTGTAAGATTATTCTTAATATGCTAGGAGATGTGTGGATCATGGTTTGAGTACTTAGGATATCATTAGATGTTGGTTAGATCGAGTTTAGATTAATTAAAAATGAGTTGAACCAACCTGTATGAATATTAGTAGTACAATTGTTGATGATCAAATAATCGATTAGAATATAATAATCCAATTGAAATAAGTTTTTCAGAAGTTACTTAGTTTGATCAATCAACTTTGATTGATAAACAAATTGATCAAAAGCAAAGTGCTATTTGGCTAATCAGTCTTTTGATCGATCAAAAACTTTTGATGGATTAGATCAATTGATCAACCAAAGCCGTCTAAAATGTGATTGTTGAGTTTCTAATGGCTATTTATTTGATCAATTAGTTGATCAATAAAAGCAGTTCCAGAGTAATTTCTACTAAATGTTAGAGACTTTTTCTATATAAATAGTTGAAGGATTTTAGGGTATGATGATGATCTTCTAAGGAAATATTTGAACCCTATCAATAGAAAATTAATCTCTTTGGTGTGAATATATTAAGAGTTGATTAAGGAATGATTAGTAGGCGATTATTAAAGATCATGTGATCAAGTACTCATTGTTGTGATCCATTGAGCTCTTCAAAGTGCAATCTTAGGAAGGAAAAAGGTTAGTTGATTTGTGCCTATTGTATATCTTCTTATTAGTTTTAGGTTATATTATTTCGCTCACTTAATTAGTGAGAAGGGACTTTAATTGGGTGATTAGAGGAGATATTTTTGTGGATTCTTCACAGTAGATGTGAAGAGGGCCCCTTGAATGAAGAGAGGAGGTGAAAATTATTCCCTCGAGTGAAAAGAGGGCTTTGAGTGAAGAAGATGGTGTACACGCTTCTCCACCTTTGGCCAAAGGTGTGATTTTATATAGTTGGATAGATAGATTGGGTTAGGGTGGATGTTGGCTCGGGTTTGAGCTGAACCATATTATATCTTGGTCTCATTTATTTTCCTACACTTTCATTATTGCTTCTGCTTTTTAATTATCTTATTGCTAATTTGTGCTTATGAGTTTCCTTAATTGTATTATGATCTTTTAAGTAACACTTAATTCAATATATTTTGGCCTGATTAATTGGCTAGACCCCCACACAAGTGACTGGACAAGTTTTGCCATCGTTGGATTTTAAAATATTTCATCTTTATCTTCTTGATCTTTCGAAAAACTAGAAATTTAATTTCCTATGCTGATAATGTTAATTAACTTCTGCAGTGATCTTGGTAGCCAGGGTTTGAAAGGTTATATTAGTGATCAAATAAGTCTTCTACCCGACTTGGTAGGCTTGTAAGTATCCTGCATTTGCAAATCTTCACATCTTGCTTCACTAAGTTATTTTTTTACATTTACTCTGATTATTTTGTTTAAGCCAACTTATTTGGTTGCCTAATTTTTATTTCTTCTACTTTTGTCACTGTGATAGTACTCTTCTCTATCCTTGCTATGAGTCTTTCAGAAGCTTTGTGCTACTTCTTTTGAATTAATTGATACTTAGTTTCTGTTTAGTTAGTGTCCAAGTTGGCCATGATCATTTTTTCAATTTTTTTATAAAAAATATATAGTTTTTTTGAGATATGTATATAATAAAAAATTAAGTTAGTTAATTGTAAGAATATTAAAAAAAATTAATTGATGTATTGAGAATTGTATAAATTATTTTATTTTTTTAAAAAAATAGTTATGACCAACTTGGCCACCAACGAAAGAGAGGCTTATTGTTCATTTCATGCTCGTTAATGGTTGATATTGTAACTGTCAAGTCCACAATGTAGTTAATGACATTCTCTATAGCCAAATGCATTCACAGTTTTTATGCTTCTATTTGGTAGGGACTTAGGACTTTGAAACACCCCTAAACTATTTTAAATTACCCACTATTTTTTAATGTTTATCTCATATTTTGTATAAATTTTAACATTAAAAATTAACTTATTTCACGTCCTATACAAATTTTATTATTAAAAATCAAAATTATTTTATATCTTACATATATTTCAATAAAAAAGGAATGTTATTTCATATGCTAGATTTGTTAAATGATTGATGTTGTTTATTTAGATTCATTTTTTCCTGTACGTGTATATTTTTTGATATTATACCATTTCATTGCTGTGTGGAAATAGGAATACGAAACACTGAGGATAATCAAATAAACCTTACAAAGTACAAAGCAAATTTTAGAAATAATAATTCTCCAAATTATGATCTTGTACAACTTAGACAATGTAAGATGTAAAATTTCACATAATTTAACATGAGAATACCCTCTAACGGCTGCCACAAGTCAGACAATTAGCTATGTTTAAATAATGGTTTGATTCCTAACCTAGAACTTGACAGTATCCACATTACGAACAAATAAATGTCTTTTCCGCTATTTCTCTTTGTCTATGTGAAGATTTCAGAATATTTGTTGCTATCAAGAAAAACGATTTCAGAATAGATTGAGCTTTTGGATGGCCAACTGCTTGCTTTGCTGTAACTTCATTGTGGTCTTTGTTGTCTAACTTCATTGTCGCTAATAGACCACCGGTAAAGGTGGGCATTGGTCGGGTTGGGCCTGGGCTCGGGTCGGGTTAGGCCTAGGTTTGGTCTCTTCGGGCTCGATTCAAGAATAAGGTCGTGTTGGGCCCAAATCAATGGTTGAGCGAATAAATCGTGTCCAAGTCCAACCTATATTTTGTCGGATCGAGTCAGCTCAGGATAAATTAAGTGTCATAGCTTTTAATATTAGCTCAAATTTATAATTACTTTACCAAAACTATTTTATGGCATGAATAATTGATAATATTTAACCTAATTTTTTAGAGAATTTTTAATTACTAATATGATAGGATCTTATAGGCATATTTTTTCAAAAATATATAGAGATTTTACTTATTACGTGGATCTAATCTATATTTATAAATTATTATGCATATTTTTGTAAAGTTATTAACACATATAGATGACCATAAAGATTTAGTAGAAATAAAACTAAATATTTAAAATTAAATATTTTAGCCAAGATCTAAATGAAATAAATAAATAAACATCATATTTTAGAATTACCAACAATAAAGAATTTAAATGAAAAAAAAACTAAAATATGATATAAATTATAATTTATAAAAATAATCATACAACAAAACGCAAGTATAATTTGCAAAAATAATACAAAATAATGTATTAATGGAAAATATTTTTATGTTTGGTTGAGTCGGGACAATTTGGGAAGATGATGTTATGTCCAAAGATGGTCCAAAATTTAGTCAAATGGGATCGGGTTGGGTCAAATTGTGCATGTCCCCAAGCTTGTGCCCACCTCCAATCATCGGGAGTGCTCTCGGTGTGACTCTTACATTGTTGCTTGGCTCATCTGCTAGGGTTTTCTTAATAGCATCAATAGAAGCAATCACAGAAGAACCCTTCAGGAGCTTTAAGTATAGTGGGAGAAAGTAGTATTTGTTTTTAGGTGAAATACCAAAAATACTCTCATGTTATTTTCTTTGGTATGCCACTTCTTTGGTAGTTTTTGCCAGGTGCTGTTGAGGCCATTCATAGTTTTCATTGATTCTTTGATAGTTTAGAAGCACTTGTCCAAATCAATTGGGAAAATCTTTTCTCATTGATTAGGCATAAAAATATACATCCAATGTAGAACCTTTGCTCGGTGATATTGTCACTCATGAGGTTATGTTTGTACTGTGTTACATCTGAAGTAGGGTTTTACATGAATAAACTTTGTTTCCTCATTGTAGTTTCATAAACCTCAAATTTCTCGTCAATAAAATTTGGTCGGGTGATTACCTCAACTCCTATCAAACTTCCTCTGTCTCTCTCATGTGGAGGGATTTTCAACATTCCCCTTTTGGACTTATTAGAGAGGTCCAAGCTCTATTGATTCCATGCTGGTTTCTAACTTTGACTTTATTGTTGACTTTGGTATAAATGTCATCCAAATTCTCATTTGTGTGAACATTCTCTCCAATTTTAGAGTCTTGCCCTCTGGTGTGTTCCTAATCTAATAATACCACACCTTATTGTGCTTTGACTTGGAATGGAATTGGGATTGTTTGCATATTGGATGGCATTTTGGCTATCACTATATAAAGATTACTTGTCTAGACTATGGTTCATTTCTTCAAGTATTTTTTTCATCCATAATAGCTCGTTGTAATCCTTAGTAAATGCAATGCACTCTGCTTTAGTCACTGACAAAGCTACACACTTCTATAGCTTGGATTGTGCGGCACTGCACCTTTTGTGCTTAATGAGATATCCTGAGGTTGATTTTCGTGCATCCGAATTTCTTGCTAGATTGGCATCAATGTAGCCAACTACTTTAGCTCTTCCTTCCCAAACACAGTGCCTTCTAACTTGCGCCTATGAGCTATCTTAGGATTTATTCACAGCGATCCAGTGCTCTTTGCCTAGATTGGAGAGGAATCTGCTTACCACTCTTGTAACGTCTGTGATGTCTAGCCTAGCACAAACCGTTGCATACATCAAACTTTCAATATCAGATGAATAAGGGATCTTCAACATCTCTTAATGCACAAATTACATAAGATGTCTAAAAGCTGATAACTCGAGAGTTTTCTTCCGAATTTGGAGGGCAACTGAAGAGATCATGTTTTCATTCTCCCATTTTCTGGAGTCGAGTCGACTGCTTTTAAGGAAACCATGGATTCTAACTCAACAGGATTAGGAGTTATGCACTAAAACAAAAAGGGGACTTGAATTTAAGAGTTAGGAGGATTGAGATCTTGTTTCAATCATTGGGAGGCTCTTTGGTCTCGTTTGGTTGGAGGATTATTTTTGTGCAAGAAAGAGAATATTTATTTTATAAGTTTGATGAAAAAGAAAATTATTTTAATTTTAGAAGTTGTGTAAGATGTGAAATAAAATTAATTTTTAAAGTTGTTGGAGTTTGTGTTAGATGTGAAATAAAGTTGTAATAAATTTAAAATATTAATAAAATAATATTTTGCCTCAAAAGAGGTGTGAACCAAGCAAGGCCTATACATTGCTGGTAGATGAGAAACGCAAGCCAATGGCAATATTTATTCATGAAATTAGGTGCTTCAAGTAAATTTGATTACACTTTTTATTTGCTTCCTCATTTTATTCGACCAGAAATGTACTGTCATTAATATGAATGCTAGCAGAAATACATATAGTCACAATGAATCTAACTAAAAACGCCTGTACTGAAACAAATATGCTTCCCATAACAGCAGTCTTCTGACTTCATGGGTTTCTATAATGTTTTATTTTCATTTTCTTTCAATGCAACCCATGCATAATAATGAATTATATTCTTTTATGTTTCCGTACGTGTTGATTCTGGTTACACAATATTTTAAGATATTGTTATATAATTAGTTTTCATTTATGTAAAATGTAAAGATGTGCTTCATTTGTATGGTGACAATTATTTCTTTCCAATGTTTGTTTAAGAGTTGAATTTTTGCCGCTAACAGCAATTTTATCTACTGAACCTTATCTTCTTAAATACTTTATGTTCTCACAACTTGAAACATATCTGTTGGTCCCTCTGGCTTCAACTGTTTTGGATCTTATCTTCTTGATTCCTTCATCTTTGATCAAAAGGGTTGCTTTATTTGTTGTTTGCAGGAACTTGAGTTCTAATTCTTTGAGCGGGGAACTGCCATCAGGGCTGGTTCAAAAATCACTTGTCAAACTGTAAGGACTTTCTACTGTTGACTTAAAGACTTATGTGGTTTATATTGGATATTGGTTTTGTTTATTAAACGCACCGTTGCCGGGTCCCAAGTCCCGGATGAGAAACGCGGAGGGTTGCGTTAGGCAGTCGACCGCCAGCGTAAAATTTGTCGAATCAATCATGACATGAATCCTTTAGAAAATTGCGCTAAAACTAGGGTGTTCCCTGGAAGCGACGCACTGTATTGCCTGAATACAGTGAAAAATGGGCAAGAGCAAGAAAAGAGAGGAGCATGTTATCACATACAAGAATGGAATTTCAATAACTCAGATTGATTATTTTTTTATAAGAAAACGAGATCGCTTGGATAGTAAAGATTGTAAAGTCATTCCAAGCAAATGTTTGACTACCCAACATCAATTAATGATTTTAGATTCCGAGATAAAGTATTGGAGAAGAAATAATAAGTCAAAATCCTATCCTTGGACTCGATGGTGGAATCTAAAGAATGAAAATAGATGTATATTTAAGAAGAAGGTTCTAGAACTTGGGCAATGAAACTTTAACAGGAAAACTGATCTTATGTAGTTGACAGTTGCTAGCTGTATTCGTAAGGTGGCGAATGATGTGCTGCGAGAATCCAAAGGAATGATTCCAAATAATAAAAATACTTGGTGGTGGAAAGATGATGTACAAGAAAAAATTAAGGAGAAGAAGAATTGTTATAAGATTGGTTTAAAAACAAAAATAAGGATAAGTGGGAGAAATATAAAGTGACTCGATGAGAATTAATTAAAGTAAAATGTATTAAAGGTGAAGATCAAAAAGTACTTTTTATAGAAGAAGATATCAAAGATAGTTGGATGAGTTACTTTCAACAGCTTTTCAATGAAGGTTGTGAAAATTCAATTGATTTTACAAAACTCAGCACCCCAAAAGAAAATAAAAAATACTCTTACATCCGACGTATTAGTAAAGCTGAATTCTGGAAAGCTTTAAAGAAGATGAAGCATAAAAAAGCAGTAGAACTAGTAACATCCCAATAAATATTTGAAAGTGCTTAGGAGATGAAGGAGTTTCTTGGCTCACTAGATTGTTTAATATGATTTTGAAGACTAAAATAATGCAAATGAATGGAGAAAGAGTATATTAGTACCTATTTATAAGAATAAAGACGATATACAGATTTGTGCAATTATAGAGAAATTAAATTATTGAGTCATACTTTAAAACTTTGAGAGAGGGTGATCGAATAAAGATTACGTCATAATACTAAGATATTAGAGAATCAGTTTTGTTTTATGCTAGGACTATAGAAGTCATTTATTTATTAAGAAGTTTAATGGAGAAGTTTAAGGAGAGAAAGGAAAACCTATATTTAGTTTTTATTGATTTGAAAAAAGCTTATGATAAAGTCTCAAGAGAAGTACTTTGGAGAGTTTTAGAAAAAAAGGGATTTGCACTGCTTATATTTAAGTTATTAAAAATATCTATAAAGGAGCTGTTACGTGTGTTCGAACACAAGGAGATTTGACTAACGACTTTCCTATTACAATTGGATTATACCAAGGTTTGGCTTTAAGTCCGTATTTTTTTGCTTTGATTATGGAAGTCATGATTGGACATATCCAAGATGAGGTGCCTTGGTGTATGCTCTTCGCAGATGATATTGTTCTTATTGAGATAACTAAAGAGAGAGTTAAAGCGAAACTCGAGCTTTGGAGGAATGCTCTAGAATCTAAACTTTTCATCTCAGTAGTTAAAAAACTGAATATATAGAGTGCACATTTAGTCAAGAAAAAATACTTATATTGGAGATGTGACAATTGATGGTCAAATTGTCAAGAAGAGTGAGCATTTTAGATACCTTGGATCAATCATATAAAATGATGGTAAAATAGATAATGACGTTATTAGCAGGATTCAAGAAGGATGGGTAAAATAGATAAATGCTTTTGGTGTGTTGTGCGATAGAAAAATCTTATCCAGAATTAATTGTAAATTTTAAAAAACTATAGTAAGACTAGCGATGATATATTGTGCTGAATGCTGGCCTGCAAAGAGAAAATATATAAATAAAATAAATATTGCAGAAATGAGGAT
The DNA here is from genome assembly GCA_002786265.1 of Apostasia shenzhenica. NCBI lineage: Eukaryota > Viridiplantae > Streptophyta > Magnoliopsida > Asparagales > Orchidaceae > Apostasia > Apostasia shenzhenica. The sequence goes on along the minus strand of KZ451971.1, from coordinate 1,859,482 downwards.
GCTAAGGTGGATGTGTGGATATACACGAAATGATAGAATGAGAAATAAGTATATCCGAAAGAAGGTTGGTGTTGCACCAATTGAGGATAAACTTAGAGAAAGTCGGCTTAGATGGTTTGGACATCTAAATCGTGGGCCGATTGAAGCTCCAGTTAGAAAAATTGAGTTATTGGATTTTGCCCATGTACAAAGAGGAAGGGGGAGACCAAAGAAGATATGACAAGAAACTATAAGGAGTGATCTTAGTTACTTAGACTTAGATAAGTATTTGGTAACTGATAAAGTGCAATGGAAACAAAGGATTCATGTAGCCGACCCCACCTAGTGGGATTAAGGCTTGGTTGTTGTTGTATTGGTTTTGTTTATTAACATTGGCTTGATATATACTTGTTAAAGTCTGGTAACTAACTGACTTAAAAGTTCAATCTTGTGGTTATGGCTCAAAAATAATTTATTTTTTTACATACTTTCTCATGTGTAACTGTATAATTTATTTGCTTTGCAATATGGATTCAACTCAACATAATTTTCTTTTTACATTATGCTAAAGATAGTTGGGCAACACCATGGCTTGAACCCGAGACATTTGGATTTAGTGCTATTTTAATGTTTGGCGACAAACTGATTATACTTCTAGGTTTACTAAGAATATTCTGATCATCTTTCAATAATTATTTGGAAAGAAATTATAAGAATATTATCTAGCTTAATGCATATTCAGAAGTTTTTTGTTGAAAGCATACATTTAATAATTTTCTTATTTACAGGTTTATTATATTTATCTTGTACACGTTCCATTGTACATGCCTAAGCAATCCCTTATGTTGCCTTGTTCTATACATTTTTGTGTTTGTAGTCTCTTTTATATTAGTTTTCTTCCTTTAAGTTTTTTATTGCTCAATGCCAAGAGTCAAATTAGCTTTTTTGGTTTATATAAGTACGTATTTGTCTATTACAATATCCTGTGTTGAAGTAAATTGTAATCTGGTAGCTCCTCTTTATATTATTCCTTTAGTTTTACATCATGTACATAGTATCCTATTTCTTGAAGGTCTACAATTATCTTCTCATGTTGTTTGTTATGTTTTGCATGGTATCTTACCCTTTTTTTTACTTATTCAACTATTGAATTTTTTTGTCTTCTACTCTATGAAGCATGAACATGACACGGAAACACGACACGGTGTGACAACGATAATGATTTTTCAAATCATAGGACACGAACACAGCATGACACATCAAAATGCAATAATAATAAAATTAACAATTCATATTTTAAAAAATACATAAAATATAAAACAAACTTAAATTTTTAAGTATGAATAACTTGTAAGTAGCATAAAAGCCCATAGAACTAAGATGAGAACTTGAGAAAAAAACGTTATTGATATTAAAGAGATTTGGGATGTAAATCTAAGGTTCACCTTATAGAGTGAATAGAAAAAAAAAGAGAAATATAATTTTGCTTGCCAGGACAATCTCAACAATTACGACAATAAGAGGAGGTAAGATCTCTTGACATTGAGGATAAGAAAAGGATAAAGGTGAAATTAGAGTTTCAAACTTTTTGCAATTTTCATTTTCATGAGACTCGAGAGCAGCAAAGAAGATACGACGCGATGTGACACAACAACAATGATTTTCCAAAACGTAGGACACGGATACAGCATGACACGTCAAAATGTAATAATAATAAAATTAACAATTCATATTTAAAAAAAACATAAAACATAGAATAAACTTGAATTTTTAAGTATAAACAACTTGTAAGTAGCATAGAAGTCTCATAGAATGAAGATGAGAACTTGAGAAGAGACATTGTTGGCATTAAAAAGATTTGGGATTTAGATTTAGGATTTACCTTAATAGGAAAATAAGAATAATATAATTTTACTTGCCAGGACAATCACAGTAATTACGACAATAAGAGAAGGTAAGATCTCTTGACGTTGAGGATGAGAAAAAGATAAGGAAATTAGAATTCTAAATTTTTTGCGATTAGTTCATTTTCATGAGACTCAAGGGCAGTAAAGGAGGAAGAAGCTTGATTTAGTTTGGTTAACTTATAATTTTGACTTATATTAAGTTTTTAGTTTTATTAGATAAAATTTTAACAATAATAAAAAAATTAAATATTAATAAAAAGAATAAAAAGGAGGTAGATGTATTCATAGGTTTTAATCTTATATTTAATGTTATTAAAAAATGTAATATTAATAAATAAATTTAAAATTAATGTTAAATGTATTTAATTCTATCTTATATATGTCCTAAAAATGTCCTGTATTTTAAAAGTGTGATGCATCTTAGAAGTATCCTGAAAGTATCTCAGAAGTGTCCTAGGGTACCTCGAAGTGTGCTCACGTATCCAAGAAGTGTCATTTAATTTTTTTAATATTATTTTATTTGGACACGCCATGTGGCGTATTCGACATGGTGTTTTTATGTGTCATCGCGTGTCACTCGTGTCCTTGTTAGATACACGAACACGACGCAATTTTTTGAAGTGTCTATACTTCATAGCTCTTACTTTGTATTTGATATGACTTGTGCATTACCTTGTTGTTCTACCCATGTCTAGTACTATCATGAATACACGGACTCTATTACAATATCTATGACTGTGCTTTTGGTAAAGATCTTTGTTAAAGGATATGAAAATTAATAAAATTTAAATATTTTCAATTGGATTTTATCCTACAATAAAAAAGTTAAGCTATGCTGTCCCCACCACCACAACGAAATATCATAAAAGCATGAATTTGATTTTTTTTTTTAGTATACATGAATGCATATTATATTATATAAAATAAACAAGGTAAATTTATTCTTGTCATGATATGGCCCACAAAAAGTGGAGTCCACTTAACCAGGACCAAAACACCCCCTCCCAATTTCATAAAGCAAAATTAAAACATAACCCTTTTTTAAACTATGTTCTCACACCAATTACGACACAAGTTATTGGAACTCAAAAAAAGAAAAATTCATGCCTAATATATAGAATTAAGATATTTCACAATATCTAAATTTACTTAAAATAATGCATTTACAAATAAACAAAAATTCAACCCAATATGAGCCCAACTGATGATATCAAAAGTTTTGAGGCATGTGTTTTTACAAAGAATATTTTATTATTTTACACTCACGGACATCACATTCTTACAACACCTTATAACGACCTAGCAAGCATTGACTCGTGACCCATAACCAATCTCGTATTAGGGATGATTCTATCTCTGCAATGGCAATTTAATGGGATGCTCTTTGAGCTTATAATGTTTATTTAGGGCTGGAATGCAAACACTAGTTGCATGATATAGACTTCAAATTGTGATGTAGATGTTCTCTTCTCTTTGTTCGGATTTGACAGATGCCGAGGAAAGATAGTTGTTTGCTTAAATTGGTAATGTTGATTCATTTTCTAATTGATCAATATATATATATATATATATCATGATTTGGATGTTAAATATTTTATATAAACAAGTCCGTTATTGTGTATTTGTGAGTCCTCTTATTTAAATGCCACATGCATGTCTTCATGGTTTTATTGACCTACGGATTAAATGAGGTTACTCAATGTTACTTATATCTGAATTATGACAGCTGATTAGGTATTTAAAACTTAAATTTGTAGTGTCTCTCAATTAGGGTTTTAAGGTTTAGGGTTTAAATCAAGCATTCCTAGCTCTAATTGCTTTATCTTTTCCTCCAAACTCATCTTAAACTTGTTCTAAAACCTCTTATTTTGCTAAGGCGTAGTTCTCCAATTGGACACTTGCCAGAGTGCCGTCATTGAATTCTGATGGAACTAGTGATTTTGTTCAGCTTATTTCCTCCTCACATGCGTGTACTCTCTCAATGGCTAAACCAAAGCAAGACTTTGACTTTCTCTTATACTATAAACCTCTCTGGTTAGCCAAACTGGCATCTAACTGTCGCTATAAAATGATTATGGAACTAAACAACCATACAAAGAGAGACAGGCTCATAGTGATTGAGAGAGGATAAAAGCTATTACCTTTAAAAACCAGGTACTCATTCACTATGATAGGCAATTTGCAAGATCTTTATTGCTTGCTTGATTGCACCTGCTGCCTCTCGGGCGAGTCAAGTGAGCAGTCTATTCGGATTGTAGGATGAGCTTGTTACGCTCAACTGATTTTCCACAAATCAATTACAAATTTGATAATTTTTCGTTTGAATCGAATTCATTCTGAATTGTGAATAATGAGAATAGGGAGAGATAGAACTGAACCAATCTATCAGCTCAATCACCATGCAAATAGTTACATTACGATGATGTCTGGGTCTTTTTATTATACGAGGAGAACCACTCTTGGTGAGGGAAACTGGCACAGGAAGCAAAGCAGGTGTACTTCATTTAAGATTGTTTAAGAAAGTGATTATGAAAGACTAGGGAGTGCAGTAGATCATTCTGTTTGTTTTTTATCCTAATGAACTTTCTGTTATTGTCTATTCGGTACAAAAGAACCATATAGGTTCGCAATAGTTGAAGAGTTAGATGTTCTAGGTGAGGATGGCTCTGCATATCATTTTATGATAATTCATGCCAGTCTTCATTGCAAAAGTGATGTTTCTTGTTTCACTTGTATGCAGGGATTTGTCTGGAAATCAATTTAATGGGAATATTCCAGAAAGCTTCGATTCATCTAATTTGCAACTTGTGTGAGTTTCTTGTTTTGATATTCTTTAACTGTCGTGTCTAGTGTTTTCCTACAGAGTGTTAATTTATGCTTTGCTATCCACTGTCATCTCATGTTATTATTCTTTCCAATCTGGTGTGAATACTTCTTATATTTTTTCTGCAAATTTAACACATACTTGGGTTTTTTTGGTGTTCTTTTGGGTCAATGATGCTGGTTGGTCATACATTGAGTTTAATTCATGCCTTGGAATTATTTCTGGCTTAACCCAGCCTACTTCTCTATCCTATGCTTAACTGATGAATATCATTGAGAATATTCTGAGCAGCTGTGAACATGACGAGTATCTTAAATGTAGCTGTTATCTGAAGGCCAGATCTTAAAGGGCTGTTTTGGCAGGGTTTCTGGCTAAGTATATCCTAAATTTTTAGGCTTAATTTAGGTTCATACTGAACAACTCTTAACACTCAAAAGCTCATTTTTCTTCAAAATTGTTCTTCTTTTTCAGAGGTAGATTTGTCCTCAGGCCTCATCAAGGTTAAATAAAACTAGCTCCATTAAAGCTGAGTTTGCAAATTAGACTATCCCTAACTGTTTGTTTCATGGCAAATTTCGTAGCTTTTTTGGTCATGCCTTGATAGCCGTGTATGATGTAAAATAAAGTACATTGTTATGTTGAGATTTTTTTAAGATATTGAAATAAGTTGATGGTTATATTGAAATATGTTATAGGGTGTGAAATAAAATAATATTTTATATTGAAGTTTGTGAAAGATGTGAAGTAAAATTATTTTTATTATTGGGAATTGTGTTTGATTTGAAACTGTTGTAGCATTTTTAGCCATGGTTAAAAAGGCCCTGAACCAAAAGGGCAGATTGGATAGTATAGGTTTGTGTAATAGTGGAATTTTGTTGTAGTCTCTTGTGTTTATCATTCAAGGATACCTTTCTGTTGTTGCCATAATGAATTTGTCAGGAAATGGCCAGTTTGATTTTTTTAGAAAGCCCATTTTCTCCAACTACACTGTTTTTTGATGTGATCATTCCAAATGTTTGCCTTTTCCCAACATGGAGTTGAACTTAATGTAGTTTAGAGCTAAACATTAATTTCTCCCAAAAATGCTGCATGAATATAACCATTGATTTCAATTAAAGAATGGACAGTGTTTGCTATACAGGAATAAAAATATGCCTGAATTATGCTATAATTTTCACTGAGTTTTATACTTGGTTTTCTAGCTATCTATAACCACCCTTCCATCATACAGTTTGTTGAACAATAATGAATTGGAAGGACAGGTTCCGGAAAAGCTATATTCAGTTGGTGTTCATGGTGGAATAATAGAGTATGTTACTAGACTATCTTTCTGTTTTTTAATTCTACTGCTGCATTTTTCTTACCAAGTTACGTTAGCTGTTGTTTCTGCTAAATTATACGAAATTTTCTAGTATGCTGATCATTTTATTCTGTGATAATCTGTCCTGGTTCTACTATAGTTAGCGAGAAATGATGCTTATTTATAGAGTTATCACTGTTCCATTTATGCTTTTTCACTCAGTTTGGTAGCATTAATGGTTCAAATTGGCCGAAATTTTTTTGTCAAGATAGGGGCTATATGGAATACCTTGATTTCTATGTTTTACTATGTGAATAGGTTGGTTTAGTACAGTGTATGTAAATTCCCTCTTTTTTGAGGATCTTCTCAGCATCATTTTGGCACAATTGCCTATTCCTTCTGTATATATATCTTCATTCTACATTGGAATGCGTTGGAAGATTGCAGGTTTGGTAGTTTTCATCTGAAAATTCTGCATTTTAAAATGTCTTTCCAGTCTGTCAGGTAACAAGGGATTATGTGGAGTTCCTTCTTTGCCAGCATGTTCTTTCTTTTGGGATAAAGGAAAATTGTCGATTCAAGCGAAGATTGCTATTGGACTGTCTTGTGGAGTTGTCTTCAGCATGCTATTGCTCGTGTATGTATTGTGCATCAAAAGAGGAAGAAACGACTATGATTTTGCTCCACCTCAAGATTTGTTATGTAAGAACCATCATCCCAAGAAGCATCATTGTGATATCTCGTTTTAGTATTTATAATGTAGTATGGGAAGGGGAAGGGAACAAGAAGTAGAAGAAGAGGAAGAAGTGCCAGCAGGCGAAGAAGAAAGGAAGGCTTATGAGAGGAGGAAGAAGAAGTAGAGAGAAAGGCAAGAATATCAGAAACTGGGAGAGGCTAATTTTTTGTTGAATTCATCCAGTTCTGGAAGCGAGTGGAAATCTTAAAATAGTTGGTTGATTGCATATAATAGAAAATAGAAATAATAGACAATTGCTAAAGCGATAGGAAGGAAACTTTACAACCAAACAAATTGTACGGTTTTGAAAATGCTAAAAGACAGGAAATGAAAGGTCCCAAATGCAAAAATTGGAAACTATTAAACTCTTAGAAATCACCACAACATAACAAAATAACTACTAGATCTCAATTTTTTAAATTAGAGTTATTTTCTTAAGGTTGTGAAACTCAAATATCTAAGTTTGAGCAGCATCATTATATCAGGTATTCATATAACTAATTATTACTTCAAAGAAATTAATTTGTTGTGTTCCCTATGAGAATGAAAACCTTATTATGAGAACTTCGAAGGTTGTCAAGTCTGAACTGAAGTTCAAGATAATCATAACTTTTTTAACATGAACATATATCACCAAAAGTGTATTCTTGTTTAACCTGAAGATATTGCATGTATAATTATAAGATTCAGGTAAGTGGGAGCATGAGCGTGTGAAAGAAATGTTAAATGCAAAGTGGGTTAGTGGAAAAGGATTAACTTACTGATTGCTGTTCTAAATCCTAGTGTATTGTAAAAGACATTTTGGTTATAATTAATAGAATAAAATAGATTTCATAATTTGCAATGTTTAATAAAACAATTAATGGTTGCTAATTTTTACTGATGTCAGAACAAGCAAAATTATGTGTGATCATTTGTTTGTTTGGTTTTTTCACGAAATTATACATGTATAGATGAGAACATATGTAGATGTAACCACTTGGTCTAATGAAAGTGGGGAGTGATTGTTGTGGCTGCGGTCCTAAACAAAGTGTAGCTCTTTGTAGGCTTGTATGGTCATGCCATGTCAAAAATGAGGGAAAATCGCTGCGCTTTATATCTCACACCCCAACATAAATTTCTTTGTAATACTGGAGAAATTCGAATTAGTGCGTGAAATTTTCAGAATATACAGAGTCGAAACACAATTAAAGCACAAATACAGATATTTATATTTCGAGTACAAGCAGTTCATGGTCTTGCGAGACCTTATTACAAACACACACTGAATTGAAGTACAAATAGCAAAATGATAACAAAATGCTAAAGTATGCCATCGGGTTCTAGACGGGTCCATCCTATATTTGATTCTTCATAAAATCTGAGACCATCAAACAAACGAATTAGCTGACGGCAGCTAGTAAATGATTATCTTCAAAGTAAATATATGTAGCAAAAGAATTTCAGAGGATGATCTCAAGTTGATCTTATTATAGTATAAATAGTTCGATCCACATAATGAAGTATATTATATGAATTCAAAATAGCATATTTTCCTCGAATTATATCAAAAGTATGAATCAGTATTTTAGAATAGTTTAGCAACCAAACAGAACTTATATACGGCATGGGACAAATCTCTCAATGACGCTGAGGCGTCCAAAGCCGTAGCTTCTAAAAATCAGGATCCTAATACAGAATACCACAAATTACCATAAAGGCCACAAAAAGCTGTTCAAATTGACAGTCAAATATTACTTCAAAGAGTCAAATATCGTTCATACTAAAAGTATATGAGAATATGTTTAATTATATAATAGCTTATTTATTAAAATGAATTTAAGAGAAAACTGTAGAAATTAAGAGACTTAGATGTAGTTATTCATTAAAAATTTTGTTTATTAAATGCTATAGGTTTTAAGAATTATTAATATAAAGAAGTTTTTGATTTGATTTAACTTTTAATATATTTACATAAATATCTAACTCCCTGATTATACAATAGATTGTAGGGTAAATTTATAAAAATTATGATTGTGATTGTTAATTTATAATTTTTATATAACATTCAACATCATTTATTACAAGAGTGTTTTTTAAATTTATAAATTATTAGTTTAATAAAATATTTAACATATTTACATATTTATCTAGTAATCTAATTATATAACATATACTAATTTGTAATTGTTTTAATTAATTTTTTATTTTAATGAAATTTGATACACATTTAAATTCTATTTTAACTAATAATTTAGAGTTTATTAAAATATTTAGTATATTTACGTAATAAGCTTTTAATAACCATCTTAATTTATATATGTCAAATTCAATTAACTCGTTAAAAGATGATACAAAATTTGTACCGAATGAATGTTTAAGCTTCAAAATAAACTTGATGCAGAAGCATAATTACTTACCTAACTCGTACTCACGTTGTTTTTGAAGATGGAAATATATTTCTGAGGTGAGTTAAACAGAAGAGATGAGGGGTTTATATATAGTTGTTAGGAGGGAAGAAAATGATAAAAAGAATTTATTGGGTAGTTAACTAGTATTAGAAGGTCGTTGAGCATTTAATTCAGTTTATTGACTTTATTTGGCAAAGAAATTGATAGAGAATATTTTATGCCTGAAAAATTACAATAAGATTTTTATAATTTCTTTCTTTCTTTCAATAAGTTATAAAAGACGGAATAATTGCAACCAAGTCCCTCATTACTTGTCAACGGAATAAAAGATGGATGATTTAAAATTAATTTGTTAATCAAAATTGCAATCAAGGGTATTATGAAAAGTTGTAATTAAGGATTTAAAGAAATATTGATTTTATTTTCAGTTCAAAATTTTACGTCGGATATATCATATTATAAGGTATTGTTTCATCTTAACTTTTTGAGGTGCCTTTTGAGAAAAAACTATAGGTGCATGCCAAAGCGGATAACCTGTAGTCAGTGTTAAGCCAAGCGTTGATACTAGAAAATGTTCAAGTTTTGTTGTTCAATGGATGAAGGCCATTGAAGTATAGGGTAAGAATGCCGACATGAGTTATATGGAAGTTTCATAAAGCAAATAGTTCATTTTGATTTATGGTTTTAGATGTTGGACGATTAAGCAATTTCTTACAAAATTTTGTATGTTGAGATGTGTGTGTGGTTAAGCTATAAATAGTAGAATAAGAAATACTATATTATAAGGAGTGTAGAATAAGACCAACTAAAGAAAATGCATGGAAGATAGAAATGAGTGGAATAGACTTGTATGATAGAGTAGAAGATAACAACATTAAGAGGTGAATATCATTATTCTAAAAATATCCTAAAGTAATTTTGTTAGAGGTATAAACAAATACTTTGATGTTAGAATTAATATCACGTGCGGCATTGAACAAGAAAATAGGATTAAACTATTGATTCAATATATAAAAAAAAGAATTAAACTATTGATGATTTAGGCATCTTGAATCTGCATCCTCATGCTCAAGCACTAGAAATACAAATGTTGCATCCCATTGAAGTTGGACATTTTGTATGCATAAACACCCTATTGGAGAGCATTATATTTTATGAATTGATTCATTATCTACTACCTATCATTTCAAAACTTGAAAAAAGAAAAAGATGGCCTTCAACAATGCCATGTTAACTTTTACAAGGCATTCTCTTTTCAGTTATTCATCTATCTTGAAATTGCATCATGTCAAAGAGTGATCTTGATTCTTTCTTCTTTTTTTAATCTTAGCTTCAGCTATGGCTGCGAAGCGAAACCGGTACCAAAGGCAGAAATTGCTCCTTGAGATGGAAAATCAGCATTCCGTTGGCATTGCGTTGCCGCAAACAAATTCTCATTAACATGTATCTCACAGATCATGTAGAAAAATGTTTTCTTTTGGTTGGAGATATCAGAAGAAGCTTCAAGCTTGTGAATAGATGGAACCAAACAAATCTTTGAACCCCTCTCTCTAAGGTAATGCTGCAGAGTGCTATGGATTTTTGAGTTTTTGTGCACAGTTATCTTATTCTCATGATACAAAATGTATGTAGAATGAAGAGCTGGAACTTAGAAAAATGTGGCACTTGTATATATTATTATCTATGAAAAGCAGAAGTTTATATATACCTTCTAAAACTCAGTTGAACTAATGTTGCATCTGTATTAGAAAATAATGCATCAATCTAAAATTTTGAGTGGCATTATTTTAGGGAATTTACATGTAGGTGACAGCATTGTATCATTCTGATTATTTATAGAGTACACATCCTAAATATAATATGATTGTAATTGGGGGTCAAAATGTAAATCCCTAGTCAAATGTGATGAGAATTTGCAGTGATCTTGTGGCCTTTTAGATCTTAAATTAAATCTTTGATTCAAATTGGAGTCAGATTTGGAGTTTGAAGCAAGTGCTAATTTCAACACTCTTCTTTCTCTCGGCCTGTGCTTCCATTCAACATTGAGGCTTTGTCTTCGCGACATCTCGCCTCAGACATGGCTTCTATTCCTGGGTCTTGGCTGAACTTCGGAATTGGTTTTCAAGTTGTGGTCGTCGAAGTTTCAACTGCAAAATGTTTTCGGTGCCTCGAGAGCACCTTGGGATTCTATTGGATGGCTCGATCCTAGATACGTAGATTAAATGATGCAATAATAATATTAGACAATTTTTTGTCGAACTCATGTAAATTTTGATGATAATAATTGTTTTGATTAATTTATTAATCATCATTATTTAAATGTTGTAAGTAGGTTTTATCTTTGGAGCCTAAGTTAACCCTGGGGAGAACTGTGGACATACTCGAGATATAGAGATTGTCTAGCATGGAAACAAGCGATCTTCTTGTTTCACCTGCTACCTTTACGTTCTTTCCTAGGATTATGTTGTAAACGCACTAATATTTGTCAAATATTACGCAATTTAGAGCAAAAGTGCTTGAAAATTATTCAAATGTTTTACACGTTTTTTTTGCTAGTATCATCATTCTATTTAATATAATTTTGGGCGTGTATGACACTGTTGAAGAGAATGTTAAGTTCAACTTGTGAGCGTTGAGTACATAATATATTAAGTTGATAATATATGTTCTTCTTATCAGCTTAAACTTTTATAAAAATTAATAGCGCTAGGAATCTTAACAATAAATTCTTGTTCTTAGATTTTAAAATTTTCTTTTTGATCGTTACCTAGATTTTGGCCATATTGTGCAGTTATGTTTGAATTGATGAACAAATGTGATCGAATAGAGGTGGATTCTTTGTGCAATTTGATCATATTGACTTAACTATTAACGTGATTCGCTATTTTTTCATCGATTGCCACATCTCACCTACAATCGTTCCTTAATTGCTAATCATTGGGTAGTCAATTAGTGCATTTATTGGGAGACCTTGTTAGCTGTTTTATAAGTCTTGTATTTATTTGTTGGGCATTTACATACATACTCCTTAATTCATCTTGAATTACATATTAAACCCCTTGTTTTTTAATTTTACAACTTCACCCCCTAAATCATCCAAAAATAACATATCTAGTCATTTCTCATGATTTTTAAATTTTTTTTTGTTGATTATAATTATTTGGATACTTATTATTAATAATAGGTATATACAAAATATTATGAATATATACAAAATATTATGTATATACAAAATATTATTTTTGGATGATTTAGGGGGTGAAGTTGTAAAATTAAAAAATAAAGAGTTTAATATGTAATTTAAGATGAATTAAGGGGTATGTATCTAAATCTCTCTTATTTGTTTTGGGCTCAAAAAATTCAAAATCATCCTAAAATTATATTTGATTAAAGATTTGGGCAATGAATGACAGTTAACTTGTGACATTAGCTTTGCGTATGTTATAATTTTAATATAATTTTTTAGTCAATATTTAATATTAAATATTTAAGTATGAAATATATAAAATAATTAATTTTTATGATATTTTTATAATATTTGTTATTATATTATACATCCAAAATATTAATTATTATTAAAATTTAGAAATTTAAGAGTAATTTATTTTAAAGTTATATTTAACTTCTCCATTATACAATCAGATATTTTTTTTTTATTTTAGCTTTTTCTATTTCTCTAATATTATTGATTTATTCATTGAGGCGGGAATATGTGAATTTCGTAAAATTTTTGGTGAGGATTGGAAATAGTTTTTTATTTTTTAATATTATCTAAATATCTAAATAAAATTTATCTCTAAATGAAAAGAAATGACATCACGGTAATATAAATGCGCCTAATTAAATTAATGTTTTAATTTTATGTATTGGTGCCGTTAGAAGTCGCCCTGCGGGCGGGGGACTTCTGTTAATAAGAAGTAGCACACGCGTTGGGACTTCTGTTTTAATTTTTTTTTTATTTTTTGTAATTTTTTAATTTTTTTTTGCAGAAACTGCAAAGATGTATTTATTATATAAGTATTATTTTTTTTAAAAATTTATTACAGAACAAGTACTGACGAAGTTGTATTTTTTTCCTAAAAATATTACTCTGATATGTCGAAATAAAACGAGTACATATTTTATTTCATTCTTCAATTGTAAGTTTTGTACTCAATGGCTTCTTGGTTGGCTGAAAATCTCTAAACGCGACATCATTGTACAGAACACATCTATATCCCTCCCCATATGTATACGACCAATCAACGAATTACTGTCAATCCTAACATCTAATATGACAGCAACATCTTGTAGTATAACTGTCATCTCTCCAACAGGTAGATGAAATATGTTGGTCTCCGAAGACCAACGCTCAACTAATGCAGTAATTAAATTGTGATCTATTCTAGTATAATTTAGATGTCTGATGTTGTCTACACTAGCAATGTCTAACTCATCTATAAATCTAGGGCATGTGACGGGCCAATCTCGCAGCATAATGAGATGGCTAGCAGGCTGTAGTCCTTGAGACTGCTCTGAATATGCAGTACGATGCCTCCTGCGTAAGTGCTTCAATGATGGGTGAATGGCTGGAGGAAGATCATCTCCCGACGCACCCCTACCGCTGCGTCCTCGTCCTCATGCCATATCGACTGCATATGAAGAAATAACTTCAGTAATAAATTATAATTTGTAATATTATAGGCATAGATATAATTTATAATATCAACCTAATATATAAGATAAAGATCACTTTCTTGATTATGCCTAAGAAATATTTCTTGCTTATTGACCTGCGATGAAGTACCAATAAACGGTACTGCTTCGATGTAGAGTGTTAGAGACGATTGAGATGCATGCTCCAACATAATCTCACATTTATCATCATCTTCGATATACCATGCTATATATTATGTTTCTTCTGGATATTTGCATAATATTTTCATGCCGTGATTATTCAAATCGAGAAGCATGACCCGACATATTTTATTTTTCAGATCAACTAATGTGTCACTAAGTTTAAACTTTAGAACTTTAGCGTGACCACCAATATAATTCGGAGATCTATCGTCCGCAAATATTAAATTACCACCAAAATGAATGATAACGCAAACAGTAAATTTTGCCATTTGATTTACAAAACAGAACTTCAAATGCAATTTAATATAAAAATAACAGTGCCTAATAATGTTTATTTAATTATTTAATAATTAAAATAAAATTCATTCAAAATATTAAAAATAATTTTAAAAAATTTAAAACGTACCTTAAAATGTTGCTCTTGATTTCTTGCTGCAGAGCTTTTCTTATTATTCTCTAGAAATTCTGAGAGAATGAGGTGTGGGTAGAAAAGGGGGTGAGGGAAATTTATAAAATTTTTAAAACAGAAGTTGTCCGTGCGGCGGAAGACTTCTAATTGCCAATAACAGCACCGTCCGAAATATATTTCCTTTGTTAATTTTTTAAAATAATATTTAAATTATTAATTAATTAATTACGCTTAATTTTAAAAAAATCATGCATGACTCCTGAACAAATGATGCATATATAACAAAAAATACGTCAATTTCATTTCGTAAATATGTTTTCTTAAGGTACCAAAATACAAAACTCACAGCGCGTAAAATGAAAAGAATGCAGATGGATTCATGGATCTCCTTCTTTTCCATTTCAATTGCCTTCGATTTTTTCTCAATGGCGCAGGTGGCAGAGCTCTTCGCCCACCTTGAGGAGGAAGAAGAAGAAGAAGAAACCGATGATGTAGAAGACGACGACGATGACGACGATGATGAAAGCTTAGATCTTGCGCCATTATGCTCTCCTACGTTTGTTGCCAACCCATTCGGCTCCGTCTTCTCCACCGGCCGCCGGATTTCCTCCTCCAGTTCGGTAGACACAATCCTCTCTGAATTCTTCGATGAACACCCTATATTTCCCCACGATCGCCTCGACCGTGTGCCTCCGCCCCCTCCTTTAGACCTCGAAACCCTAGATTCGCGCGATTTTAGGGTTCTTGACGTCGATGATGATTACCTGAGCCTCGATGAAGGTGAGGATGAAGAGGTAGGGAATGAAATCTTCGTCACCGGGCGGATCGATTGTGATGAATCAAGCGGTTGTGGCCTCCAGATCGTGGATCTTGGATCTGATTCGGATTCGTTGGAGGAAGAGCGCGTGATGTCTATTGAGGATTCAAACTGTGCACGGGATCGGGACCCGGTCGATCTGACCTTGCCCCTTTGCTGGGATTTCTTGCGAATCGAGGAGGAGAGGAGGGATCCAAGTGAAGATTTCGAATGGGAGGAGGTCGATGATCGACTGGACGATCGTGGAGTTCTTAGCATGATGGTTGGGATTGATGATGATGAGACATCAAGTGGAAGCCAGCTCGAGCTAGAAGAAGCAAGACAGCTGGAAGAAGAAGAAGAAGAAGGCTTCGTTGAAAGTGACAGGAATGTTGATTGGGAGGTTCTTTTGGAAATCAGTGACAGCGGAATAACCCGAAGCAGCCCTTCTGCATTCATGGATCACGTTGAAGCCATTTCTGATTTTGGGGATGACTCCGAGGACTTTGTTAACCCATTGTACGAAGAGTTTCCAATTGGGCAAGTTGCCGACCATGATAGTATGACTAGAGCATGCCCACCGGCCGCAAAGATGGTGGTTGAGAACTTGCCATCAATCATGCTAACATTAGAGGATTTGGCTGACAACGCCACCTTGTGTGCGGTCTGCAAGGATGCATTTTCAGTGGGGGAGAAGGCAAAACAGCTTCCATGTTCTCATTGGTACCATCAAGATTGTATCTTGCCATGGTTTGGCATTCGAAATACCTGTCCTGTGTGCAGGTAAGGTTGCCATTGAGTTGAGTCCATCGAGTCAACCTCAACTTAAAATTTATGCGCTACATTTATTTGATTTTTAAACAATTTTTGAAAATGATCATTGGCGAGTTAAAATCTTATGTCCAAGTAAATATGTATTATGCATGCCTATTCGTATATGTACATTATTTTCTTTTACATGATGCACTCTTCATGACATGTATACATTTTAATATTTTATATATACTTATAAAATATAAAGCCTATGTTTATGCAAATATCGAGTTGAAATCAATTTCATTTCAAGCAATTTCACTTCAAAAGATGAAAAAGTCAATTTTTGAATAAAGTTCAAGTGATTACTGAGTGAGTTGTGAGTTTCAAATTTAATTGCCAGGCATGTGTGCAGGTATGAGTTGCCCACTGATGATCCAGAGTATGAGAGGTCTAAGGCGAGAAGGCAAGCTGGGGGTGCTGTCAACAATGAAGAATCCTTGCTTAGGGCTGATTTTGAAGTACTTTCCGAAGGTTAGGATTTCCCTATCCCAGAATTTAACTTGTCGTAACTTCATGATCTGTTTTATCTCTGTTGAAATATGACTTTTCAGCAGGAGTTCGATTACATGTTAGTTAACTTTCTTTGAATTTTTTCTACGGGAGCTGTACATATGTTAGTGTTATTTTAATTGATACTTTCTTCCACCAGCAATGATTCTCAATAACTGTCTTTTTTTGTGTTTGTATTCTTTTGGATATATGTTTGTGATACATATGCTTTGTGAAGCTTGCTTTATTCTTAAGATACTGTTCCTTGGTCAGTTTTAAGGCTATTTGTTGAAATGAGTTTAAACATGACTTTAGTTATCATCTGCTTGTAGGTTAGAACAAAGGGGATGTTCGGTTCAGTGTTATTGTAATGTTATCATGTTATTTAGAGAAAATTATTGTTTGGTTAGATGACATGTTTAAGTAATGTTGCAAAAAATTACAAAATTGCTACTCTAAGGTGAGTCTAAATGTCGTCTAAAATCGGGCTACATCTACATGTCACTTACCCTATCAATAGATCAGTGATAACAGAGAAGTGAGGGAAGTTGAAACATTTTCTTTTTTAGGAGTGTGGGAGATCTCCTTACATGTCAAGCGATTTTATTTCTTTAAAATCCCTGAATTTTGATAATATTAGCACTTTAATTCATAATATAATGATATTGAATCAATGAAATAAACGAAATTGCTAGATAATACTGATCTCTAAATAATATTGATATTTAAATAACATTAATATTCCTCCTAAGTTGAGTTTAAGTGAGTTGGACAGTATCTAGCTGAGTTCCATACAAATTTATTAAAGTTAATTTCGAGTTGATTTGAAGTAACTATTAATATCTTGTACGAAACAAGCAATGCTACATATTATATGCATGCTTCTTTCATTGATATATAAATACATTTCTATAGACCCTCTTATCTCCCACATACTTAATATTTATATAATATACATCACAAACATTTATGTAATATACATTTAATCCATATTCATAAGTTTCACGGGATTTTGTTTTAAATTTTTTTTTCTTGCATATAACTGAAATTTAATTGCCAGTTTCTATTTTTCATATTCATTTTTTACTTGCCTACATCCTGAGAATTGATCAGCTTTTTTTCGCATGCAATTCTTATATCTGTCCAAATAAATGTGATGGCAGCGTGGAAGACTGTGAAGTTAACAATAAAAAAATTCTTTGAATTTTAGATCAAGATATCTATTGAATCCTAGTAATAATGTTCCATTACAAAACTTCTACCCTGAGCACACGCAATGGAGCCGTAGACAGTCAAGTGAAATCCAATGCACGGAATAATTTGATCTATGGACAACATCGTTGTGGTAAAATATGTGTATATTGCTGGAAAAGCCAAAGGGTCAACAGGCCGGGTTTTACTACAACTCCTTGAGATGCGCTTGGATAACATCCTCTTTCGATTAGGTATGGCTTCGACTATTCCTGGAGTAAGAATCTGATATCTGTATTTCCATCTCAGCAAATTCTTTTTTTCCCACAAGGAATCGTAATGTCTTTCTATGGGATTGCGGGTCTATTCCTTAGTTCTTATTTGTGGTGCACAATTTTATGGAATGTAGGTAGTGGTTATGATCGATTCGATAGAATATCCATAGCTTGTAACTTTCAAAAAAAACTATCAACCAGAAACTCTGCAATTTTAGCAAGATTTTATATAATGACACTGTAGGTGAACTTTTAAAAACCTGACAACGGCGGAAACTAGCGTCTAGAACTAGTAGGAATTATTGGATTCCAAAAGCAGCGCGACGCGGTGTTGGGGTGGAACCTATACGAAGCATCCACTTCTCAGACATATGAAGTGGATGCTTTATATGACATACGAAGCATAGACGGTGAGAAATGATGTAAAAGCTCTGTTTCTCGATGCGCAAGCGGGGCACGCCTTGCCTACCTTTTGTGTTGAGCCGCTTCGGTCCGAACCTAATAATTTGCCCTAGAAATAGGGGAGACAATTTGAAGATGCATTTGCTTCGAATGAAACTCAGCAATGGTGGCAGTATGATCAATAGATTGCATTTGAGGAAATAAAAGGTAACACACATTGCAAGATTTTAAAAATCGGACTTGCCTCTTTTAATGAATGATTGAAGTGTGTTTTGTTTTAATGAATGATTGAAGTGTGTTTTGTTTTAGGGGGCGTTTGGTTCAATGTTATCTTGGTGTTATGTTATATAATCTAGATGATATGACATCTAGATGTCATCTTTTGACTAATTATTTTATAATCTAAAAGCAGATTATTTGTAGATGTCATTAAACTAAACAATTGCTTTCTCCAGATAACATAACATAACATCAAGATAACATTAAACCAAACGCCCCTTTAATGAATTTGGACCAGGCTTAAGTATGCATAGTCCATTTGGCTTGAAGTCAAAAGAAATCAGATTAAAAAATTCTATAAATTATTTTATATTTTAATGTACACAAATTTTAATATTAATATGTTACTTTATTTTATGTTCTTTGCATTTTTTTAATTCGAAGTTTTTTAAATCCTTCGAATTAAAAAATAATAATAATAATGCCAAACAGGCAAGCAAGCTTATCATTCCACATCATTGTTTGAAATTTAAGCAATTGAAGTATGTTTCAAAAAAAATGTTTTGTAGTTTGTGCTGAAACCAGAAACCCACTTCATAATTGATCACATTTGATTCGATACAAAATTAATTTTTTTTTGTTTTTTGGGTGAAAAAACTTAATTTTTTTGATAAAATAAATATGATATGTGTTTTAAAAATACAACACAAATATACTATTGATTATATATTAATATGATTAAGATATAATGCAAATATAATCTTATTAATTGCTTATAGATCGTTGGGGTTCTTAATATAGGCGCATGAAATTTGAATCATTGTATATAGGTCCCTAAGTTTCAAGATTTATTTCCTACGTTAGCTTTAGATTTTCAATTTTTCATCCATTTAAATCATGAACTTGTATAAGAATAATAAGGAATTTTTAAGTGATTTTCTTTTTATTAAACATTTTACATTAATTTGAACAAGCCCGGCAAAATAATATACGACAAATAAATTAAATGACAATGAGAACCCTGTTTGATTTGTAGAAAAAATGACATGACTACAAATTTTAATTTACTATAAAAAAATTTAAAAATTATTTTATATCTCATTTCATATAAATTTTAATTTTAAATAATTATTTTATTTTATATTCAACGTAATTTTTAATAAATTAATTAATTTTATTTCACAGCAAACATTATTTTTTATATAATTAATTCACTTTACTTCATATTATATATATTTTAAAAAAAATTAAAAAATTTATTCAAACTATTTTTTTTATCTTCCAACTAAATGGAGCTTAAAACTTAAAATTCAGAGACATTCGTCTAAAAACACATATTTCATGGGCTATAGATTAGTCATGTTTGAACTAGTTGCCGTTAGATTTAATTTGAAATTTTTAACTCCACCTCAACTTGAACTTGAAAATATTTCGAGGGCGCAAAATTAACTATATTTATATTTTTCAAAGAATAATTATATTACAAAAGTATATGAAATGCAAATAAATATGCATAAATTTATAATCATATAATTATTTATTCAAGTTAGTTAAAACTTATATCAAGTGATTTAATTCTAACTCAAATTCAACTTGAAATAAAACTCCGGGCTAGAAGGGCTGGAGTTTCGGGTTATTTTCATTTTTCACCGCCAAATCCGCGGCAAGGTTTACGAATCCCAACGGTATGTATAAAATGCCCCCGAATGGCATTTTTTTCTCCCTTGTCTCTCTCTCTCTCTCTCTCTCTCTCTACCCCCTCCCCACTCCTTCCATCGCAGGGGATGCTGTCATCTCGCGGATGGATCTTGCACCGGATCGCCGGGAACCAGCGGCGGGGGATCGTTATCCCGCCGTCGGATCGCGGCGAGCAGTCCCGTCGGGCATCCGATCGGGACCTTGGAGCTTTGGGGAGGGCGACTGCAGGGATCCTCGTGTTAGGGGGATCCGGCCTAGGGTTTTCGATGCTTGCGACCCCGCCATCTCCCCTTGAATTGGGGGTCGCCCTCGCCGACTCTGCGTCCGACGTAAACGACTCGAGGCCGCCACAGACTGCTCCAAATGGCCTGGATCGAAAACCTAATTTTCTTTTTGGAGGTTCTCTCTCGCTCTCTCGGTGTGAATCACTCGATACAGCTAGATATTTGTTACTGTTTTAAATTCCACGATGTAATTCAAGAACTGATTGACATAAAAGTACGAATATTAGGAGCGCTCCCAATCTCACAGTACTACTAATAAATGTAAAGGAAAATGAGAACTAACAATATCTTTCAGTGATATCATATTCTGGAATAGAGGAGGATGAAAAGAAGTCATCAATTCTTTTTATTTTTTACAAGAATTGTAGCACTCTTTTTCTTTTTTCTAATACTTAGTGGATTTGCATAAGGAAACCAATATATTGGCTGGAATTATAGAACTTTGAGGGGTTGCTTGGAGGTAGAGATCGCAGTTTTAGTTAAATATTTCTTCGACTGTCAAAATTCATTTTGGCAAATAAGTTAATTTGTTTGGTCTAAGTATTTCTAATTCGGGTCCTGTACCAGTACATTCAGTATAGTCGCTTCCGTTGAATCCCTTTTTAAAATTTTTCTCACATTGTGTGGATAGGTGTATCTTCTATTCTGCAATACTCTGGAATAGATCCGAGTTTTTTTATTGGTTCTCCAGTTATCATCTTCTTGACCATATATATATATATATATGTATGACAGATTCATATAGGAGACGGGTGTTCTTTAATTATGAGAAGCGGATAAGGCTTCAAAGCCCTCCCGAGAAGGTAACATACTTGATATTATTTATATGTAGTTCATAAAGTCATAAATTGAAAAAACTATTCTTTCATAACTCCTGTTTTCTTAGATTAGATGCCTCTTTGCAACTAAGGTCTTGTATGATTATTCAAGCACAACTAACTTTTCTGCATGAAAAAAGAAGAGCACGCGGTTGTCTGCCATTTTATCAAAGTGCAATAATATTAATAACTTATTTTAAATCTTTGGGTGGTGTCAATGAAATAGCCAATTCATGTATTGAGATTAATTTAGAATTAAATTTAATCATGCTGCTGTATGTCTTTAGTAGGTTTGACTATGAATGATAGAATGGAGAGAAGATTTTGGAGATGAGTATGTTGACATTGTGTACTGTCTAAAATGTAATCCATTTTGTTTCAGTGATACTTTGTATTTTTGAATTTTTCTTTACACATGCTTTTGATGGTTACAAATTTGCGGTGTGCAAGGGAAAAAATCAATTAGGGTAACCCTGTCTACCAAATATTTATAGATTAGGTTTTTATATACATATTTATATAAATGACCTTCAACCTAATACATAATTTCAATGAGATCTGCAACACTTGTCAGGTTAAATAATATATATCATATACGCCCAGCAACTCACTCTAGGACCACTCAATGATTGTTAAATAGATTAGCTAGTTGATAGTTAGAGCTAACATATTTTATGACAATCTACATGGATAACAGTTTTTTCTTTAACAATGTGGTAGTCAATCTTAATGAACTTTGTTATCTAATGGAACCCATGTTGGATGTGTCACACTCCCATTTTTATAGGCAACACATATCTATAACAATAAGATGTGACTAACAGTTAGAATCATAGAATAGATTATAAGAGAAATATATTTTATAAATCCCAAGAGAGTTTAGAATAGAAATGCAAAAATATAAGTTCAAGCTAGGTCTCCCAGGGTAACCTTAAACAAGAGTATAAAAAATATAAAGTCATCAAACTATAAGGCATAAGATAGGTAGAGGTGGTGCCGTAGGGAATGTAGGGAAAAATTATCTTATGTGGAGACTTACAGGCTCATTCTAACAACATATCACTTACCTAAAAATAATAAGTTAGTCTCATGGATAGGGTAAACGATGTCTACATTATAATAGGCCAGATATCATAGCTCAAAATATTAACAGCTCAGAATATCATAATATCTTATAAAATTATTTTTCGTCTAATAATATTTCATGTGTCATGTTTGCTTATTAATTTGTATATAATGAAAATTTATTACTAGAATCATCAGAATTAGCAGAGATACATTATGAGTGTACAGAGGCAGTAGATATGTCACCTATGTGACAATAGATGCAACATGATGCAAGTGCGTCCCTTGCCCGATACTACGTGTCTAGATGGTGATTCGTTAACTATCAGAATCTCAGATCATCATGTTATCATATATTATAGGATACATGGGTCTAGTATAACCCAACATAAGATCTCAGCATAAAGCCAAGCAGAATCTCTGCATCAAGCCATGTAGGATGTGCAGAATATAACTCAGAGAAAATAATTAATATCATTTTGTATATTAATTAATTTGATTTAATAGCGACATTGTTTTAAGTTAAGTAAAGATTGTTTATCTGGATGGAAGGCGGAGTTACAGTTTATTAGTTGTTGTCATTGATTCTCTTGATTTGGTTAAGACCATCCTAGTTGGGTTTAAGATGTGTTGGTTAATAGTGAATTCAATAGGTCAACTTAGGTCAATATATTGACTCAGGTCATACATGTGTAATTAGGCTAAATAGTGTAGTTTAGGTCAGATGTTGACACAAGTCAACACTGGTCAACTCAAGTCAAATGAGTCAATATGGGTCAAACAGGATAACACAGATCAAATGAGTTAATATGAGTCTAACAAGTTAACATAGATCAAATGGCTCAATAGGGGTCAAATAGATCAAATGGGTCAACACTTGTCAAATGGGTTAACATGAGTCAAACGAGTCAAGATCGGTCAAACAGGTCACGATTAAACGAGTTGGCCTTGGTCAATTAGGTTAACCTGATTTAAACAACTTAATTTAGGTTAAACATATCAGCTATGAGTTTATATGAATATAAATCATAAATAATTAGAGTCAAGATATTTATCTCTTCAGCAAAACTTCGTTGTTGGATGAAGAAGAGGAGATGTACTAGAATAAACTAGGATATTTGGGAGAGCCTGAGAGATGGGTAAGGAAGGCTTGACGTTTGAAGGTTGTGCGTTTCTCTAAGAGATTTGAGGTCTATATATAAGAAAATAATGAACTTAGTAGGTGACCTATGAAGCATGAATACGATACGACGATACAGATACGATACGATACGGATACGATGATACGCCAAACTTAAAAAAAGTAGGATATAGATACGCCAGGATACAACTGTTATATTTATGTATAATACGTCAATTCTCATATTTAAGATATAAATATATGGTAGATTATAATAAGTTATATATCATATTGTTATAATTTTCAAAAATATCTTTTAATTTTTTTTTCAAATTAATTATATTTTTTAAACATTATTAATATCACGAAAACAATATTATAGATAATTGAACTATAAAAAATAAAAATATCTTTCAACAACTATTGAGTTTAAAAAGATTTTAAATTAAAATAATATTTTAATATTTATTTAATTACTTTCAACCTATCACAAATTATTTAAGTGAGATGAGAGTTTAAATATACATCAGTAAATTAATTTCAGTTTTAATTTAAATCCGACCTAAATTGATTAGCTCGATGCAAATGACATATAATTGAAAATAATATAGATAATGTGACATAAGCTCAGATACACTAATTTGGTTAAAGTAGATATATACTCTTCTCTCTCTGATTCTTTAACTAAATAAATAAACAAAATAAAAAAAAATTAAAATTCTATTTTTTTCATAATCTGAGCTTGATTAAAGTAAAAAAAAGTGATCGGTGTCTAATAGAAGTAAAGATAGTATGGTTGGGATAGAAAAACTATATGATACAGTTGTTTGCAAATACCAAATTCTTTTTCTATTGCCGAAATACTAGCGTGCATCAAGCATTTTATAATCTAATTGTGTGAGTTCAGTATATCTCTCAATCTTATTATTTGAGTCTATGCATGAGTTGTATTTTATGTATAATATATTTTTAATTTTTTATCGTGTAGGCCAGACCAACTGTTTCAACATTTTTTTCTTTAATTAGAAGTATCGAAAAATATCGGACAAGTATTGGGCAAGTATCTGGAGAATATTGAATTTTTAAAAATATGAGTCTTTTTACGCTTAGGTAGATAAAATCTATATTTGCAAAATTTAATTAATTAGTAGATCATATATAGCGTGTATATATATATATATGTGTGTATGTATATATGTATATTCAACTCAAATCAAATTTGGTTTGAAAGATTTCATTTTGGGTGAGAAATAATTTTCAAATATCTAATGATGTATATTAATTAATAACTCAAAATTATTGGATATGAGCCATAAAATCATAGAATTCGAGTCCAGAGCGCACATACACCAAGTGTATCGTGCTATTCAGAAATCACATTTAGGCCCTGTTTGGCTCGAGTACCAAAATAATACTAATTTAAATAAATATCTATTATATTCTATAAAAATTTCAATATAAAAATTATTTTTAATAAAACTATCAACTTTATTTCATATCCTAAATCAAAATACTTGATTTTGATCTTTATTTTGATTCTCGCGCCAAACATAGATATACATATAATAACTAAGTTAAAAGATATATATATATATATATATATATATATATATTTAGAGGAATTTCTTAAGCGGATTATTACATTCTCCTCACTTAAAAAATTTGATCCCTTAAATTTACTTGAATAGATGTGGGTTCTTGCTTTGCATTAATTCTTCTGTCTCCTATGTGGTTTCTTTTATCTTATGATTCTCCACAAAACTTTCATAATAATTCTTCTGTCTCCTATGTGGTTTCTTTTATCTTATGATTCTCCACAAAACTTTCATAATCGAAATTGTGCACTTATAAAGTATCTTCTCTTTTTGATCCAAAGTTTTGATAGATTTCTCCTTATAGTATAAATTAGATTGTAGACTTAATAATGCAAGCTCATATGCTGATGTTTTCACTTGTCATATAATTTCCAAAGGACCAATGTATTTTGGTTTGAGCTTTTCTTTGATATTGAACCGATACACATCTAACTTTAAGAAATGCTGGCTCACCACATTCAAAGCAAATATTACGTCTCTTTAAGTGAGCATAGGCTTTCACACATTGCCTTGATTTTTGAGCTGCTCAGAGTCGTTCACACATTGCCTTGATTTTTAGTACAACAATTTCAATAATTTTTGGTCCCAACATCCTTCTTTCTCCTATGTCATTCCAATGCAGGGGTGATCGACACTTTCAGCTATACAAAGCCTCATAGGGAGCCATTTTGATACCTCCTTGATAACTGTTATTGTAAGAGAACTTCACCAGAGGTAGATGTCTCTCCCAATTATCTTTGAAATCTATAATAGAAGCTCCAACCTATTTTTGAGGGTTTGGATTGTTCTTTCCAACTATCCATTTTTCTCCAGGTGGTATGCCATATTGAAGCTGAATTTTATTCCCATGACTTTTTGGAGATCAACTCATAACCTTGAGATGAAATGAGGGTTTATATTGGATATAATAAATGTAGGTGCTTCATAAAGTTGTACTATTTCATTTATATACAATTGTGCAAGATGTTCAAGTGGGTAAGTCATTTTGATAGATAGAAAGTGAGTAGACTTTGTTAACCTATCTATGATCTTTTTTTTTTATTTCATAGAAGGTTAGCGTATGAATCCTTTAGAAAATTGCGCTAAAGCTAGGGCGTTCCCTGGAAGCGACGCGCTGTATTGCTTGAATACAGTGAAAAATAGACAATACATCCGACGTATTAGTAAAGCTGAATTCTGGAAAGCTTTAAAGAAGATGAAGCATAAAAAAGCAGTAGAATCAAATAACATCTCAATA
Organism: Apostasia shenzhenica; assembly: GCA_002786265.1. Lineage (NCBI taxonomy): Eukaryota > Viridiplantae > Streptophyta > Magnoliopsida > Asparagales > Orchidaceae > Apostasia > Apostasia shenzhenica. The sequence continues at coordinate 1,833,093 of KZ451971.1, read as the reverse complement.
GATGTTTGGCAGTGCTTAGGAGATGGAGTTTCTTGGCTCACTAGATTATTTAATATGATTTTGAAGACTAAAAGGATGTCAAATGAATGGAGAAAGTGTATATTAGTACTTATTTATAAGAATAAAGGCGACGTATAGAATTATGCCAATTATAGATAAATTAAATTAATGAGTCATAATTTAAAACTTTGGGAGAGGGTGATCGAACAAATGTTACGCCATAATACTAAGGTAACAGAGAATCAGTTTGGTTTTATACCAGGTAGATCTACTATAGAAGCTATTTATTTATTAAGAAGTTTAATAGGGAAGTTTAAGGAGAGAAAGGAAAACCTCCATTTGGTTTTTATTGATTTGGAAAAAGCTTATGATAAAGTCTTAAGAGAAGTACTTTGGAGAGTTTTAGAAAAAAAAAGAATTTGCACTACATATATTCAAAGTTATTAAAGACATATATAAAGGAGTTGTTACCTATGTATGGACACAAGGAAGTTTGACTAAGGATTTTTCTATTACAGTTGGATTACACTAAGGCTCGGCTTTAAGTCCGTATCTTTTTGCTTTGATTATGGAAGTCATGACTGGACATATCCAAGATGAAATGCCTTGGTGTATGCTCTTCGCAAATGATATTGTCTTTGTTGAGAAAATCAAAGAGGGAGCTAAAGCGAAACTAGAGCTTTGGAGAAATGCTCTAGAATCTAAATGTTTTCATCTCAGTAGATCAAAAACTGAATATATGAAGTGCACATCTAGTCAAGAAAGAAATACTTATATTGGAGATGTGACAATTGATGATCAAATTGTCAAGAAGAGTGAGCGCTTTAGATACCTTGGATCAATTATACAAAATAATGACGAAATAGATAATGACGTTATTAGCAGGATTCAAGCAGGATGAGTAAAATGGAGAAATGTCTTTGGTGTGTTGTGCGATAGAAAAATTTCATCCAGAATCAAGGGTAAATTTTATAAAACTATAGTAAGACCAGCGATGATATATGATGCTGAATGCTGGCCTGCAAAGAGAAAACATACAAATAAAATAAATGCTGCAGAAATGAAGATGTTAAGGTGGATATGTGGATATATACGAAAAGATAGAGTGAGAAATGAGTATATTCGAAAGAAAGTTGGTGTTGCACCAATTGAAGATAAACTTAGAGAAAGTCGGCTTAGATGGTTTGGACATCTAAATCGTTGGCCGATTGAAGTTCCAGTTAGAAAAAAATTGAGTTATTGGATTTTGCTCATGTACAAAGAGAAAGAGGAGGACCAAAGAAGACATGACAAGAAACTATAAGGAATGATCTTAGTTACTTAGACTTTGATAAGAATTTGGTAACTGATAGAGCGCAATGAAAACAAAGGATTCATGTAGCCGATCTCACCTAGTGAGATTAAGGCTTAGTTGTTGTTGTTGTTGTAGAAAGTCAGCGTATCTATGATTACTCAATAACATATTGTCCTTTTGATTTTGGTAGTTCACAGACAAAATCTATAGTAATGTGTTTTTATTTTCATGTAGGGATTTTTAATGGTTGGAGTAGTCCTCCAGGCCTTTGATATTCTATTTTATCTTGTTGATAGATTGGGCGACAACTTACAAAGTTAGCAATATCATTCTTTATTTCAGGCTACTAGAATTGCCCTTGTGAGTCATGATACATTTTAGTTTCTCTAGGATGAACTGAATAATCTGCAATATGTTCTTCATTAAGTATTTTCTTTCTTAAGTTAAGGACATAATCGATTTTGGAATTGGAGAATGCCGTTAGATCCTAGCATGAATCTTGATTTGTTTCCTTCTATTGTATTTTGAGTAATTTTGGCAAATTTTGGGTCTTCTTATTGTACTTGTATGATCTTTTTATGTAAATCTAATTATATAGAAAAATGAGTTATTATCTATCTATCTTCTTGTGCTTCATTCTCCAATCATAATTGGTCCATTTCTTTCATCATTGCTTATTGATTGGTAAGAAAATTACTAGTAGATTTTCGACTAAGTGCGTCAGTGATTATGTTGGCCTTTCTCGGATGGTATTGAATGTCCACATCATAATCCTTAATAGTTCTAACCATTTTCATTGTCTTAAATTTAGTTTTTCTTAGTAAAAATATACTTTAGAATCTTGTGATTTGTGTAAATGTCATACTTCACTCGATGTAGATAATGTTTCTTGATCTTAGGAGCAAAGATAATCAAAACTAGTTCCAAATTATGAGTAGGATGATTAAGTTCACGAGTTTTTAGTTGTCTAGATGCATAAACGATAATTTTACCATCTTGCATTTGCAAGCATCCTAATCCCTTTCGAGAAGCGTCACTGTAATGACAAAATTTTCAAATGTCAAAGGAATAGTTAAGATAGGGCCATAACAAGTTGTCTTTTTAATTCTTGAAAACTTTCCTCATAGTATTTGTCCACTCTAATCTTACAGATTTCTTAATTAATTTAGTAAGTGATAGGCAATCTTCAAAAATTTTTCTATAAATCTTTGATAATTTCTAGCTAAATCAAGAAAGCCTCTTACTTCGGTAGGTAGTTGGTTTTGGCCAATTAGTAATTGCCTTGATTTTGGATAAATCTACAGTTATGCCAATCAAATTTATTATATGTCCTAAGAAAATCACTTATAATTAAAACTAATATTTGCTAAATTTAGCATATACCTGTTTGCCTCTTAATATTTTTAGTGCAATCTGAAGATGCTCTTTATGCTCTTTTTCATTAGAGGAGTATATAAGTATGTAATCAATGAATACGACAACGGATTTATCTAGATAAAGATGAAATAATTAATGTTTTAAAGCAGTATTAAGAACAAGAGAACTAGAATCAAGAATAATGAAATATTGCATAATTATTTAGCATTTTCATTTATTATTAAAATTAAACTGCTATAATTAATATTGTAATATTATTTTGTAAGGTTTAAATTGCAAAAGAAAATAACATTGAATTTTAAAATAAAGATTATTTGACAATGATAATAATAATAATAATTAAATTTTAGATTTTTTAAATTAATTAATAAAATAGTGTACATGGAATGAAATTAAAATAATTGTCATAAATAAAATTTGAATTAAATTTGAATTAAATTTGAATTATTCAAATTCAACTAATAATATTTAATTTAATCCTAATTTCATACTAATTATGAAGGTGATTAGTTAATGGAGGTGAGTGCTTTAAATAGAGGAGATTGGAGACAAGAAAATCGAATCTATTTTATCTGACTACGGTCAAGCCACCATAATCGAATTCACCTCTGATCTTCACCGACTCCACCTCTTCCTTGTCGATTTTCATCCCAATCACCATCACCTTTATTAAAGATAATATGAAGATGTGGGTCTCTTCCACGATGCTCAGCTGAGTTTATTTTTTTTTTGTAGAGTTTTAGATGAAGCTCTATATTATTTGGTGTGTTTTCTAGAATATCTCTAGTTTGGTTTAGTTTATGTTAATTGTTTGACATTTAAAGATCGTATTTAATATACTTTTATGAAATGTTTAATATTTTTATGGATAGTTTCTGTGATTTGATTCATATTGTCAAGCAATAGTTTTTAATATTTATATAATGAAAACGAAAATAAGTTATGACTTGTAATATTAGTCGTGCTAAGTTCATCGAAGATGATTAGTGATTGCAAGATAATTTATGCTAAGTAGAATTTACATATATTTTTATCGATATAGTTAGGCTTATAGCTATAACTTATCTCAACATTAATTAATTATAAAGGTATTTTCGAAGCTTTGGGAAAGCGAATTTTCATTTATTAAATTCAAATCTTTTTAAATTTAATTTGTTATTATTTTATTTAATTTTATTTATAAATCTTAATTTTATTTAAATTAAATTAATATTTTTTAAATTAAATAGTTTCTAAAAATTAAAACTATTTAGCTATTCGATCCTTGAAGTTTGATATTCATTCTTATTATTATTCTAATTAAAATATAATTTAGATCGATTTTATTATTTTATCGGCAACGACTCGAGAAGACGCAGCAGCATTGTAAGCTCTGATATCCTCACGAATGACGAGTGGGCGCAATGCTCCAATAGAGCTGAGAAAGGGAGCAATGACTTGGCCCTGATACTAAGCACAATAAAAAAATCAATTACGATAGCCCTATCTGCCAAGTATTTTTTGTATTAGGTTTTTATATATATGTTTACATAAATAATCTTTTGCTTAAGACATAATTACAATGAGACATTACTAAGTAAATTACTCATTTTCTTGTGTTTGGTTTTGTATCTATTATATATGAACTAGTCATATTTTCATGAAAGTTACAGTAAAAGTGGTGAGTTGTGGTATGGAAATAACTTACGAAAATTTCTTATATAGAGCAATGAAATAGGTATCATGTGAATGAAGAGAAATGCCCCAAAATGGTAAATTTTGTGGTATAATTAATATAGTTTAAAATCATTTTTGCTCACCATCCATTATATCAAAATTCTATATTTTATTTATATTTATGTGGCAACATTTAGTTTTCTTCTTAGACATTTGGTATATTCTAGGCTTTAACTATGGTAAGATCACTCAAATGAATTCTCTGAATAACAACCCAACTAAGCAATTATCTCTTCGACATATTTGAGTGAGCACATATTAGTCAATAAAATGAAGAAATCGATATCCTTATATCAAACTTTGAAAGTGCAAAATAATTGTCATATAAAAAAATGAGTTTTAAGTATACTACTGTTGAACTAAAGACTGATCTTTTTATCTTTAATTTTTAATAATCGCCATGATTCAAATTTTAAGAATCGCCATTAAACACGTATCATGACTAGGTATTCTTTTGTTATCATTTGCCTTGTCATTTTGATCATGAAATGATGGTGGTTAAATGTGATTCCTTAACATATTATAGATTTAATTTAATTCTTTAGTAACAATGAATCTTGGTTGTTGATTCTTTTGTTCATTTACTTCAGTTGCTTTCTGATTTATAATTAGTGTTTAAGATCTAGTTTAGAGTAAAATATATGAATACTGTAAAGCAACTAAAATTAATTGGTTTTATGCACTAAAATCTCCTCATGTATTATTTGCAACATCACATTATTTTTATCATAATTTTGTGCTGATGTTTTAGTTATTTTTTAATTTTTCTTTCAGGTTTTTGAATACTTTGCTTCTTTTCGAAACCCTAACGGGGAGGTTTTTATGACCCCAGCAGACTTAATGAGGGCTGTAGTTCCAGTCTTTCCCCCTTCTGAATCAGACATTGTTCGAGAAGGACATTTAAGAGGCGAGCATCATCCCGGCGAGTTACATTGTGCTACTTTAGAATTTTTTATGTTCTTTGATACTAATAGTGATGGACTAATATCCTTCCCCGAGTAAGTCAAACTTTTTTTATATTTCTACAATGTTGATGAATAAAGAAAGGAATCAATTATTTGTTATCTGATTATATGAATGGACCCTTCTCCTTAATAAATTTCTATAGGTACATATTCTTTGTGACATTACTTAGCATTCCAGAGTCGAGTTTTAGCGTGGCATTTAAAATGTTTGACCTTGATCATAATGGGTAAGTGCCGAGCAACTTTTGTATTTCAAAATTTTCATAATCGTTTATTTATTTATGCTCTGACTTCGCATGTTACTTTGTACTCATTTCTTCAGTCTATTATAGTGATCAAGTATCTTTGTGTTAGAAAGCATTGTGTACGTTATTAAAGCATTAAAGATTTTAATTGGCATTTACAGATATTCTCCAACTCTTTCTCAACATTACAAAATTAAACAAAAAAGGACATTTCCTCTCAAATGTTGGAAAGTTAATGCCTATGATCCATTGCCTTAACTCCGACATTCTCCTTATCTGTAACATCCGACCCACGTAACCCCCTCCTATCTCGCTGTCTTCTTTTGGAGCTCTCGGAGTGCCAATCCCCAGCTAGCCATCCTCATCAACGATTTTGTAGAGAAGAGTGTTGACCAGCTCGCTTTTCGAAGCCTAAAGAGGCACCTTTCTGTCTTATGCCACCACCTTCTTCCTGGAAAAGAGAGGGTTGTTCGACACTCTTCTCTGTGGATTCCTTGACGAGGAAGGTCGAATGCAAATCAGCATTGTGAGAACTTTAGAAGAAGATGGCAAGAGAGGAGGGAAACCAAATATTACAGACGAGAAACACAGTGACATTAGGTCTAGGGTAGAGGGAGGTGTTAATTTTCTAATGCTTGAGACGAAATTTCCAGTTTTGTTTACCTTTCATCTTAATGAGAGCACCAAGGCCTTGTGCCAAGGGTCATCGATGTTGGGTAAACACTAAATCCCCTTCATTTTTAGGTAAACTACAATCACAATAACAAAAATGCACAATGGAAGAACAATTCAAATAACCAAATATAACAAAACCAAGTCTTACATTGAAATTTGCTTTCGCAGAAAAATTCATGGAGAATCCAGAGAGTGATTCCACTATATCAATAAGATGTGGTATAAGAGATTCGACGTAAGCCTCTTTGCCTAAAGGTCCTTGGCATTGTTAATCTAGGCTATACATATGTCAAAATAACAGTCCTTTGAGGAATAAACAAAGTGTTGTATGTATGCATGTAGTGCCATATTGTCTTTAAGAGAGAGCGAAATGACTTATGTATAGCTATCTCGTAGCCTTCTTGCTAAATAGTGATTGGGACACCTAATAGCATGCTTATGATTTCTATCATATTCATTTGATGCTGATTGGGAAATCAATATGGCTGATTTTATTTGATTGACGATTGCCAAAATTAGTTTATTGCAAATTTGATTTGATGTTAATATGGGAGAAATAAAGACTCATAATATTTGAGCTGATTTCATTTTTATTGTAAAAGGCGTGTCCATATTGAGTTCTTTACAGATAAGGTCATCTAACATTGTAATAGTTTTGTTTTTATAATAACAATGTAATAATTAGTGATAAATAAAATGAGATTTGAGTTTTCGAGTGCTTAGATGCTAGATAACAGATTGAACTTTCGGTGAAGGAAATAATAGATTTAACTTTACATGGGAATCCTTCAGTAGCATATTTATTCGATTTTAGTATTTAAGAAAAAGAGAAATATTTTGTAGCCCCCATAAGAAATCCCAAATTTTGAATTCAATTAGGACTCATATGTGGCATCTATGTGGTAATGATACCACATAGGCTAAGAAGTTACTTTTCTCAAAGGTAACATGAAAGTAACTTTTTGTTAATTTCACTTGAAGATCGAAAATCGCTCCAAAGTTGAATTAAATTTTGCGTCAAATTGAACTTGACTAGATCCAAATGAGTCAACTAATTAGCCATTTTATGGTTCGAGGTTTTTATCAATCCAATCTTGAGCTGATATAGAATCGGATCGAAACAACTTGAAAATCAGATCGATTAAAAAAATTTAATATATTATTTATATGTATTTATATATAACTAGATTTAGTGTGTTAATTTTTTACAATAATATAATGAAATACTTCATTAGAAGTCATAAACTTCAAACTATAATTTTCTTCTGATTAAATGAACAAAAATACATTTATACGTATGATTTGGCTGAAAGATTGAAAATTAATCAAAAGTTGGATTAGGATAGCTTCTGGGCTTCACCAGCTGAAGAGACTTGTACAAATCTCCGTTCTTCAGCCCCCTGCGATAATCATGAATGGCGACAAGCGGGATCGACGTCTTCTGCTTCTGCGGCAGCAGCAAAGAATCGGTTGGTGTAGTCTTGCAGGCTCTCTTGCTCTCCTTGCCTGATGTTGGCCAGCACCATATCGGAGACAACCATGCAGGTTCGCCCTATGAAGCAGGCTAATCAACTATTATTTCATGTGTTCATAGGAGTTGATGTTGCCTCTAGGTAACTTGATGAACCAACAGAATGCGGCTTCCTTCAGCATGGTGGCAAGGAGGTGGCATCTTATTGCCTCGTCTGGTTGGCGGTAACGATGGGTTGCCTTAAACCCTTGGATGTGCTTACGAGGGTCCGTGGTGCCCTTATAGACTTCGAGACGAGGGGGGCTGAAGTCTTCTGGAGCCGGCACTCGGCGAATGGCGTCACAGAAGGGGGCGTTATTATTAAGGGGTTGGGAGGAGCCTGGGTTGCGGGGCCTGGGTGCCAAGGAGAAAGGGGTTTCCTCCAGCCAGGAATGGGAGAAAAGTCGGGGAGAAAAGGGCAGGTTGAGGATGAAATGAGCAAGGAGGAGGAGGTGGAAGGTTGCATCTAGCCACCTGGTGGGGAAAATCCCGCTTAGGAGGATGGGAGGAGCTGGAAAGCTGAGCAGAGGGAGCGCCTAGGAGGACGGGGACTCCCCTCTGCTCCTGCTGGAGTGGTGAGAGCTCCGCCGCAACCGACGGGGGATTGTAGACTCGGACCGCTGTGTTCGCGGAGGACTGAGGAGGGTGCCTGCCGTGATCAGAGGAAGGGCCGGATTGGCAGCAGCGTTGGCTGTACTATCTTGTCGAACGGTTGCAACTCGTAGAGTGGCGAGTTCGGTGACAAGGTTGATGAAGTTTGCCAGCATTTCATGCAACTCTACCACACGGGTCCCCCGAGAGGAAGTTGGTCCACACAGCGTTCGAAGGTGGGGGATGAACCCCCGTCTTCAGGAGCCATCACAGAAAGTTCACCAGCAGTCTAGGCGTTCCGAGCTACGGAGTTGGTTCTGCGTGTTTTAGGTTTTAGCCACCATTCTCTAGGTCTCAATGAAAGCACTAAAATGTTGACGGAAAGAAGTGGGAAGCCTCGAGAATTAGCGGCACACAACGTTTCTAGACCGGAATGAGTGTTAGAGAAATAGCAATCATCCAGAAAAGTTCACAGGGATTTAAGGCGGTTTAGGAAGGAATTTTCCTACTTCCACCAGGGCGTTAGTGAGGGAGATTTCACTAAAAATAAGGGGCTTGGTCAGAAGACCAATACAAGGTAAGATTACAAATATCGTCCCTGAGGTTTCACAGGGAGATTCAAATAACATATTTGTTTAGCTCCTGTGTGTGTTCCTCGCGGTCTCCCGTGTTTCATCTGAGTCAAGAGGTATTTATAGGCGAGTGGTAGTGGAGTTCAATGGAATCTCCTGAATGGGATGCTGAATACTTTTGTTGAGCCTATACTGGCGGTCCCACCTCTGACGGTCTCCGGAGAAATCGCCAGTAGTGGGAGGAGCACGCGGCTTCTTGGTCTGCGCCACTCATGGGAATCCGTAGCAGCTGGAGCATGCGACGCCTTGATCTTCGCAATGCGTGGGAATTAAAAATTGTGCTAATAGGGCGCTCTAATAGCGACAGCCGGAGCCAGACAATATCGAGAACGATGTTATGGGGATGCTGCTCAAGCGTCGTGCGCGATGTTTGAGGGAATGCGGCAGCTGAATCCTCGTTCCCGATATGTTGGGAGATGCTTTAGTTTAAATCCTCGTAGCCGATGTTACTGGGAAATGCACCTTTAAGCATCGTCTTCGATATTACTGAGGTTGTGGATGCCCGAACATCGTGGGCGAAGTTAGTGACTAGCAAAATAGACTTCATTGTTAAATATCGTAAACGATGATAAGTACAGTGAGCCTTCAAATTCCACGTGTACGACTGAGATTCAACGCTGAATCCAGGTATTACCAATAAGGAATGCCTAAGACATACAAAAATGACAATGACAAATGAACCGATGAAAGAGGACTAGAATAAATATATTTCAGTGCATGTTTTTGGAGGAAAAGGAAGCACATTAAATGTTTGTATGAAAATCATTGTTCAGTTAAATCGTTGTTGCCGATGATCACATTCCTACTTACTAAAGCTACTTCCCAACTATTCATTAAATGCTTTGCTCAGGAATAAAATAATTGTTCTGCATAGAAACGCATGGATCATTTTTTTTAATGAAAATGCATGGATCATTTTTTTTAATGAAAATGCATGGATCATCTTTAATATAACGGACACACAAGGTAGTGTAGGATGCAGATATTCTTGGTACTGTAAGCTTGACGTTCCTTGTAGAAATTTGGTCATTCCAACAACCTGATCTGATTGTAAGATATTAAATGCTTATCTAAAAAACAATAGTTAAGATGGTTCCTTGCTTTTTCTTAAAAAAAATTTAATGTCCAAATAATAGCTTTTACTAACTTGATTTCTAATTTTTGTGCGTTTTATTATGTGCATTACAAGCTATTTAGATTTTTCCTTTTATTTCTGCATATGTTTTGCCAACTGGAAATTCATATTGCAATTGTGTTCTGCAAGTCACAAATCGATATGTTTCACATCTACTCCCTGCCAACATTAATGCATGTAAGATCATACGAATATTGTGTTATAATTGTTATGATCTATTACTTGACTTGTTCATTGTGATACTCGTATTATATCATTTATAGGCTCTAATTTTTATACCTACATCCACAGCTTGACGCAATATTGATATCAATTAGTCCTTTAAATTGTATCAGAGAAATCAAAATAGATGAGTTTAAAAAGGTTATGGCACTCATGCGATCTCACAATAGACAAGGAGCATCTCAAAAAGGTGGACTTCGTGTTGGCCTTAAAGTTGGGAAATCTGTGGAAAATGGAGGAATCCTGGAATACTTCTTTGGGAAGGATGGAACAGGGTGCCTTAAACATGATGACTTTGTCCAGTTTTTGAGGGACTTGCATGATGAGGTACTTCGTTTTTTTGTCTTTAAGTTTTGATTCATCGTACAAATGTATCATACCTTTGATTGCCCCATCCACATTGGCAAATTGCCTTCATCATATATTTTTAATGTTTCATTTTATAGTGAAATAGAAAGATTTTAAGTCAATGAAAAGCATAGGAAGTGCAGATGCACATCAACAATTATCTTCTACTTTTATGCTCCTAATTATCGCAATCAATGTTTATTTGGTAAACTTTAAATTTTTTCACTATTTGCACATATGCACGTCAGATATGAAGTTATTTTCTGTTCTAACCAGCGGCTTAATAATGGTGGGGACGCCATTACAAAACAAACAATTCATTCTAGGAAGATTTTACCTTCAACAGCCATGATTCATTACATTTTGTACCCCGACTTGAACTTTTAGGTGTATCCTTTAATGTAGTCACACTATTTAATGCGGGATAGATGAATGCTGATGCAGTTTAGAGATGAGCAATTTTATATAGCGGAATTTCCACAAATTAATGCTAAAATATCATAAATCAATTTTGTAATAACTGAAAAAATTAATTAAACCTGTTAAATTAATTTCTTTTAAAATTTTAAATAAATTAGATCGAAGGTAATTGAAAAATTACCAATTCAAATTAAGACTTGATTCGGCTTTCAACAAATCAGAAATAGAGTAACAGGATTATAGGATCTCACAATACTTAACCAACAATAATTAAATTGTACTTAATAATGTTAGGTCGCACAAGAGGAATAAGTTCGAGCAAATTGCAAGCGAGCAGAATTGATCCAAAATATTCGATTTAACTAGGTTAAGGGTTGCTGGAATTCGTACCTGAATCAGAAAAAATCCAGGGACCACAATGTATTCCCAAAATTAGGGCTGAGGCATGCAGAGGGCGCAAGGGCGCGCGTGGGTGGGGCAACGCAGGACCGGGGGGCATGCGCAGCACAGGACGCGCGCGGATGTGGGTTGCTTGCGGCTGGACATGCGTGGGCGCGCGGCGAGCGCTGCTGCGGACTCTGGGCGCTCGGGGGTCGTATGGGCCGCAGGGTCTTGTGGGCGCGCGAGCGGCGGGGTGTGCCGGGTGCACTGCACGCGGGGCGCAGGCGCATCGGGAGAGTTACGCAGGAACGTCTGGCAGATCTGCACAGCAGTATCGAATGGAGCTATTGTATTCGCATCAGTGTAGTCGGCGCGGGCGCGTCGCTAACGGTGTGGGGGAGGGTCGACGCGATCACGTCGGACCAGAGTCGGCGAGCTGGATGCACGAACACAGACTAGCGAACAGAGTGATCGAAGATGAAACGAGATAAAGGCTGAGGGGTGCAAAATAGACGGAATCGAACCCAGAGTGAAGAGCTAGAGTGGGTGGAGTTTAGGGATCCTCACCCAAGGCCTAAGCCCTTTCTATCTGGGATATCGATTCATTCCAAAATCAAATAATTCCAAGGGAAAACACAAATCAAGTTCATTCAGCATTACCCAAATAAGAATAATAAGGAGGCATTTATATAGACCTTCATACAAACTTACTCAATAAAGAAAAATATATAATGTAATAAATTTTTCACATAAACAAGAAAATACCAGATAACATGCCTAAAATAATAATCACAGAAATAGAAATAACTAATACAAAATAAATACGGCAAAATAAAATCAGCTCAAAATGGAATCTCCAATCAATTGAATGAATGGGAGATTTTCAATCCACCAAATTAGCAATCTGCAGCATCCATTTTGTAAATCTGTCCTAATAGTCAGTCGATCCAGATCAAAGCAGTATGGCTAAATCTCGGCCATCGACGATAAATTCTGCCAGGAATGAATTGACGGTCGATCGTGATGTCCCCATCAACTCTCCTTGGGTTGGAAAGACTTGACTCTATGGAGTAGGGGTCCTCTCTGTTGTGATATCTCTCTAGCAAATCTGGATCAAGTCTCTGCAACTCATCTCTAGTAATCCATGAATCCTCAGACGGAGGTAAACTCTTTCAACAAACCAAATAACGCTGATATCCTCGATTTCTTGTGAAAATTATCTGCCCATATAGGATTTGTTCTATTTGCTCCTGTTTATAAGTGGATTTGGCTGGTGGACACTCTGGTAAGGGTTCACTATCAATGGGTAATGAAGGCTCAAACGGATCATTGGGTATTAATGTTGGTTCTTTGTACGCCACCAAGTCTGAGATATTGAAAGTTGAACTGATACCATACTCTGGTCGTAAATCAACAATATACGCATTCGAACTAATTTTCTTTAAAATTCTAAAAGGACCAACTTTGCGAGCTTGTAATTTCTTAACAGTTCCAGATGGGAACCGCTCGAATCGAACCCGAATCATTACATAATCTCCTTCTGAAAATTCCTGCATTCTTTTGTGACAATTTACTAATTTCTTATAAGTGTTATTGCTAGCACTTTTTTTTTGTTGATGTCTTTATACATTCTCTAACATGCTGCGCAAATGATTTAGTAGACTCAGACATCCTAACATGCACAGGTAATGGAATGAGATCTACAGGAACTCTAGGTTTATAACCATGCACAATTTCAAACGGACTCATGTCTATAGATCTTTTGATATAATTATTGTATGTAAACTCAGCACGAGGCAAGACAATGTCCCAATTTCTTCTATTTTCTCCCACTAAACAACAAAGCAGGTTCCCTAAGCTTCTATTAACCACTTCTGTTTGTCCATCTGTTTGAGGATGAAAGGCCATGAAAAATTTATGTTTCGTACTGAGGAGATGCCACAGAGTTTTTCAGAAATATTGGTGAATTTAGTGTATGTCTTTGCAACTCATGCAGTTTACCTACCTCATTGAAAAATAAACGGGCGATCCTAGAGGCATTTGAGTTTTTTAGCAAGGGAGAAAATGTGTCATCTTAGAAAATTGATCAACCACAACATAGATGGAATCGTGTCTATCAGCAGTCTTAGGTAATCCTAGAATAAAATCTATGCTAAGATCTTGCCAACGACGATTAGGTACTGGTAGAGGCGTATAAAGTCTCGTGTTTTGTTTTTGTTGTTTTGTCACAGTAGAAGTTCGACACTGACTAACTATACGCGCGACATCCCTCTTGAGGCTTGGCCAATAAAGTTAGTTCTCTACGGCCTCAATCGTCATATTTCAGCCAAAGTGACTGACTAATCTACCTGCGTGCAATTCCGAAATAAGGAAGTCTTTAACGAATGTTCGTGGGAGACAAAGTCTGCGACCACGAAAAAGGTAGCCATCCTGAATTAAGAAGTCAGCGAACCTCCTAGATTGCTCTCCATTCACGGCGGTATAGATGACTCCAAAGTCAGGACAATCCTCGTAGGATTCTATGAGTTTGTCAAATCCCATGATCTGGATGCTCATAGTGGATAGGATTGAGACTCGACGGCTCAAAGCGTCTGTGAATTTATTCTCGATTCCTGCTTTATGCTTAAGTACAAAGGTGTACTCTTGCAAGAATTCGACCCATTATGCGTGCCTCGAATTCAACTTCTTTTGTGAGTTTAGGTACCTCAGGTAGACCTGCTTATTGGACCGGATCTACCTGGAATCGGTCCGAAACCGATCCAATAAGAACCGATTCAGTCCAGAACCGGTTGAATCGGACCGATTCTAACTGGTTCTGGGGTGTAGAACCGGATCGAACCAGTTCTACACCGCCGGAATTGATTAACTGGTTCGAAACCGAACTGGTTCCTTTGAATCGGTTCGGTTCGTTGATTTAAAAAAAAAATATAGTGGGGGCAACGCCCCACGTGGGAGCCATGAATTGCAACTGGCAGCTGCAGGTGCAGCAAAATTAAAAAAAAAATTAAAAAAAACTAAAACGATCATTTTGGACCTTTTAATGTATGTTGGACTCTATAAATAGTGGAACTTATGTGATATATAATTTCTACAATTTTCATCAATTTTTTTGTTCTTCCCAACGTCGATTTGCTGGTGTTTCTTCTTCAAGTTGCCAACGAAATGTGGATCAAAATTATGTTCCAGAACTCGATCGTCTTCCTCCACTCTGTGAGAACTTTGACGAAACTTCAAAACCAGATCTCGATCTATGTGTAGAATATGATCATGAGGCAAGTGGAGATGTTGGCCCGAGCACTGGCCCGCCAACTCAATCTTCAAGTGTCTCCAACAAGTCTCGAATGAAATGCAGTAAGGTATGAGAGTTTTTTGAATAACAAATTAAACCTAATAGCAGCTCAGAGAGACCAGAGTATATTGCTATTTGAAAAATTTGTAAAAATCAGTATTAATACAAACGAGGTGGTACGGGTAGTGGGACCGGTACATTTAAGAAGCACTTGACAAGTTTTTTTATTAAACTTTTGAAATCTAACTAAGTGCTTCTTAAATATACCGGTCCCACTACCCGTATTTCTATGCATACACTTAAAAAAAATGGTATGTCAATGTACGAAGGATATAAAAAATCTCTTACTCAACACCTCAGTAATATTACTTGTCAAGTTAGTTTAACATCCGATATTTGGACTAGCATAAATGGCGCGAGTTATCTAGTTGTTACTTATCATTGGATCGATGAACAGTGTGGAATGCAAAAACGCATATTATCTTTAGATATATTAGATGAAGCCCATACAGGCTCTACTATTTTTACTTATACTCGCAATATTTGTAAAATTTATGGCATAGAAAATAAAATTTTTTCTATTACTTTAGATAATGCTTCGAATAATAATTCTGCAGTTAATTTTTTACAGCAATTTCTAAAACTTTCGCTTTATAGTTCCGTTTTTCATGTTAAGTGTGTGTGTTATATTATAAATATATATGTTTCTAGTGTTTTTAATTCCGAGCATTTGATTATTGATAAATTTAAGCATGTTGCAAAATGAATTCGCTTAAATTCAAACGTTGGGCGAGAATGGAAACATGTTTGTGTAAGTGCAGGAAAAAATTGTATAAAAGTTTCATTACCTGTTGAAACTAGATGAAATTTACTTCATTGTTTATTCGAATCGCTTTTATCATATGAAGATTTACTTACTGCTTTTTACAATTTGTATACACTTAACTATGATCTTCAACTGTACTCTTATAATTGAATTTTTTTGAAATTTTTTTTCGAGTTATTATCAATTTTTAAGGAGTTTACTGAAAGTTCTTCAAGTTGCTATTATCCGACTTCACGTATTTTTTTGCCTTACGTTTTACAAATATTTCAAAAAGTTGTAGAGTTTAGATCAAATTCAATTCTTGAAATTTTTATTGTTGACATGGAACTAAAATTTAAGAAATATTGGGAAGAAATTTCACTTTTATATTCAATAGCTGATATGCTTGATCCCCGCAAAGGGACCGAAGCTATTGAAACTTTTTACGCGAAATATTCTAATTTTTTGAGGAGTAATACTGATATTGAAAAAGCATCAGTTTTACAACTCTTCAAGATTTATTTTCTCTTTATTATAGTGAGCAGGTTGTATGTAGAAGTGTGCAATGTGTGGAGATACAAGCAGAAACACAGAAAAAGCTAGGCATTTTTAGCGTTCTTAGGTTGGTGGTGACGAGAAGATCTTTTGCTTCAGACAAAGGAAAAGCAATTGCTGGCGAGCAATCTACAACACAGAGTCAAGCCCCCGCAAATTTGAACGAGTTACAGTTTTACTTATACCTCGGGGAAAAATTTGATGATAATATGAGCTTATTGGAGTGGTGGAAAAGCTTATTAAAATAATACCCCCTTCTATCTGCTTTGACACAAGATGTTCTAGCAGCCCAAGCGTCAACTGTAGCTTCTGAATCTGTCTTTTCCACCACAGAAAAAGTAATAGGAGACTACTGTAGTAGTTTGTCTGCGGCAACCCTTTACATGTTTACTTGTCTACAGGATTGGTTTGTTGCCTAGTCACGAAATCAACCGTACAATTTCGTGGACGAATTCAATGATAATAGTTCAAGAAGAAGAGTACTAAAAAAGAATTCTTAATAATTACGATGAATAGTTTTTTTTATAATACAAAATGTTACAAACTATAATTTTTTTATTGTAAAAAATTTTATTAATATTAATAACATTTTTTAGAATTTTTTTTTCTTTTCTTATGTTAATTTTTTTAGAAATATTAAAAATATAAAATATTTTTTTTATAAAATACATAGAAATATATATTTTTTAAATTAATTATAATCGATTGACCCGACCCAAATACATGGATCCTGATCGGACTCAGACCGAATCCAAGCTAGACTAATCGGTTCCGGACCGGTTCCAGGTCCAACCGGACCTGGAACCGATTGAACCGGACTGGAATCGGTCCAGTCCGGTTAGTAGCCAGAACCTCAGGTCTTCGTGATCAGAGAATAGAATGAATTCTTAGGGTAAGAGATAATGTCGCTAATACCTTAAGGCTTGTACTATAACATAGAACTCTTTATCGTAAGTAAAGTACTTCTGCTTAGCCTCATTCAATTTCTCAGTAAAGAAGACTACAGGGTAATTTTTTTGGGATAGTATACCACCGTTGCCAACTCCTGAAGCATCACATTACTTCAAAAACCTTTGAAAAGTTTGAAAGTCTCAGAACTGGAGCTTCGGTCATCCTAATCTTTATTTCTTCGAAGGCTTTAGCAGCAGCCTTCGTCCATTCGAATGACCCTTTTCGAATATAATCGGTAATTAGAACTACGATGATGCTAAATCCACAGATAAATCTACGATAGAAAGTCGTCAGTCCATGAAAGCTGCGTATATCAATAAATGCTCTGAGGAACTGGCCAATTAACTATGACACTTACCTTTTCAGGATCAGCAGGTACGCCCTCAGATGATACTATAAAACCTAGAAAGATAACTCGATCAATCATAAATACGCATTTCTTTACATTCGCGTATAAACTATCTTCCTAAGAGCTTGACAGATCTGAGATAAGTGTATAACATATTCTTCCCTAGTCCTATTATAAATCAAGATGTCATCGAAATAGACCACAGCAAAAATGCCAATAAATAGCTGCAAGACTTGGGTCATCAGCCTCATGAAGGTGCTGGGAGCATTAGATAACCCAAAGGGCATCACCAACTACTCATATAAGCCATTCTTCGTCTTGAAGGCTGTTTTCTATTCATCCCCTGGACGGATTCGAACTTGATGATAGCCTCTCGTAAGATCGATTTTAGAGAAGATAGTGGCTTCAGCCATCATATCAAGCATATCATCCAGGCGAGGGTTGGGAAAGCGATACTTGACCGTTATTTTGTTGATGACGTGACTGTCTACGCACATCCTCCACAATCCGTCTTTCTTCGGAGTCAGAAGGGCTGGAACTGCACAAGGGCTAAGGCTTTGTCGGATGGATCCCTTTTGGAGCAGTTTATCTACTTGCCTTTTTAACTCCGTATGTTCAATTGGTCATCCTCATAGGCTGGAGAATCATTGCTTTATCTTCGCGAATTTAACCTTTCAATTTTCCGACATGTACCATTCATAATAATGGTCAATGTCCGCTTCCCAATCTAAGTAAACCTTTGGGTTCAGACGACCGTCAAAGGTAGGGTCCTCTACTTTCACGCCATGCCAGTTATTTTTCTTCTTGCTCACATGACTCATGTTTGATAACCCATAGGGTTATGCTTTGTTCTCCTAGGTCCATAATTTGGCCTAGGTTCGAATTCACTTTCTTGATTATTTTGGTCCTCAAGTCGGTCTATTCTACTGTCCGTACAGTCTAATCTAGTTATAATCTAGCTAACGCTCTTTGAAGCTCAGGATCCATGCTATCGATTAGTTTGTGGTTAGATATGGAATATCCAGAACCAGAATGAGTGCACATGCAATAAGACAAATATGATCTAATTCATGCAGATGCGAATATGCCCTAACCTGACCTAAAGCTCTAATACCAAATTTGATGCGGGATAGATGAATGATGATGCAGTTTAGAGATGAGCAATTTATATAGCGGAATTTCCACAAATTAATGCTAAAATATCAGAAATCAATTTTGTAATGACTGAAAAATTAATTAAACCTGCAAAACTAATATTTTTTAAAATTTTAAATAAATTAGATACTAATTCAGATTAGGGCTCGATTCGGCTTTCAACAAATCAGAAATAGGGTAATAGGATTATGGGATTTCACAATACTTAACTAACAATAATTAAATTGCACTCAATAATGATAGGTCGCACAAGCCGAACAAGTTCGAGCAAATTGCAAGCGAGCAGATTGATCCAAAATATTCGATTTAACCAGGTTAAGGGATGCTGGAATTCGTTCCTGAGTCAGAAAAAATCCAGGGACCATGATGTAATTTCCCAAAATTAGGGCTGAGGGGTGCAGAGGACGCGGGGGCACGCGTGTGTGGGGTGGGGAAGGCGAGCATTGGTGCGGGAGCTGGGCGCGCGCTGGTGCGGGAGCTGGGCGCGCGCTGGTGCGGGAGCTGGGCGCGCGCTGGTGCAGACGCTGAGCGCGCGGGGGATATACAGGCCGCTGGGGCGTGTGGGCGAACGAGCGACCGAGTGTACAGGGTGCGGCGCACGTGTGGCACAGGCGTATCGGGAGAGTTGCTCGGGCACGTCTGGCGGAGCTGCAAGGCGGTGTCAAGCAGAGCTATTGTATTCGCGTCGGCGTAGTCGGCGCGGACACGTTGCCAGCCATGTGGGGGCGCGATGACGCAATCACGTCGGACCAGAGTCGGCGAGCTAGATGCACGAACGCAGGCTAGCGAGGGAGTGAGTGAAGATGAAACGAGGTAAAGGCTGAGGGGTGTAAGACAGACGAAATCGAACCCGGAGTGAAGAGCTGGACCGGGTAGAGTTTAGGGGTTCTCACCCAAGGCCTAAGCCCTTTCCTATTCAGGATATTTATTCCAGAATCAGATAATCTCAAGGAAAAACATAAATCAAGTTCATTCAGCATTACTCAAATAAGAATAACAAGGAGGTGCTTATATATACCTCCATACAAACTGACTCAATAAAGAAAAATATATAATGTAATAAATTTCTCACACAAACGAGGAAATACCAGATAACATGCCTAAAATAACAATCACAGAAATAGAAACAACTAATACAAAATAAATACGAGAAATAAAATCAGCTCAAAATGAAATCTCCCATCAATCAAAATGAATGAGAGATTTCTAATCCACCGAGTCAGCAATCCACGACATCTATCTTTCTTAATTTATCTTAATAGTCAGTCGATCCAGATCGAAGCAGTGTAGCTAAATCTCGGCCGTCGATGATAAACTCTGCCAGGAATGAATCGACGGTAGATCGTGGTGTCCCCACCACTGTTGAATTATTATTCTGAAAGGAACGAGGTTTTCAATCCTTTAAAACAATTGTGATCATCCCAATAGCATTCATAATGCATCTTGAATAATATTCACTTCCACGTCAGTTTACATATTTGAAAGCACTTGTATAAATATTTGTTTTGCACAGTGGGATAATTTTAACTTTTACTAGTTTACTTAAATTTTTAGAGAATGCAGATGCAGTGGTCAAGCTTTACATACATTTTGCAGATAATACGCTTGGAGTTTGCCCACTATGACTATAAATCAAGAGGAACAATATCTGCCAAGGATTTTGGATTATCGATGGTTGCATCTGCGGATATTAATCATATAAGCAAGTTTCTTGATCGGGTGGATGAGTTGAACAACCTTCCACATCTTAAAGAAATACGTGTTTCACTTGAGGTGGGCATTCTAATCAAAACCATGGCATGAACGTGAGGTTACTTTTATTTTGAAGTTATCTGTTCGGCTTATTTCTATGACTAAAAAAATCATTAGAATAGAAAAGTTTCCGCAATCTTTAAAGCTTGTTGTTATTCTTTTGGCCATGCCTATGTGCAAAATAGTGCCTTGGATGGGATTCAATTTTGCAGCCTTAACCTTGCATATAAGTGAGCTAGTACAGAAATAATCTTTGTATATTTTCATATTACCAATTGAAATCATAGAATTTTTGTTGCACATTCAAAACAAGTAAAATGGTTAACTCACGTATTCTTTTAAAAGGAATATTTAGTTTTAGTCATTTGATCTGATGTATGTAGATTAATGAACAGATCTTGTGGATAACAGAAGTTTATAAAACATAATATTTACGCAATTTGAGTATGTATGACGTAAAATTTATTCTTCGGATGATGAATATATGCATGGCAAGTTACTGTGGTAAATACCTAATTTGCACGGAAACTGCTCGCAGTTGTTCTTGAATGGAACAACCAAATCACATCCTTTATGTTTCTGTGTTCTCATTTCATTGATCATAATTCATGTTTGTTTTCAGGAGTTCAATGCTTTTGCTCAGTTGCGGAGGAGTCTTCGACCACTCTCTCTTGCCATATTCAGTTATGGGAGAGTGAATGGTTTGTTAACAAAGCAAGACTTTCAACGAGCTGCATACCATGTATAATCTTCACCCTCCCTTGCCACATTCAAAAAGCATGTGCTTAGTTATTTAAACTGCAAGATTATCGTGCATAATCTTGAATTTATTTGGAAAATGCAGTTTGGTATATTTTACTTGACACCGTGTTTATTTTTGTTCTAGCAGTATGTTGTTTCCTATGCTATACATTATATTTTTTGGTCACAAAAATCAAGCTATTTTACATATTTCACACCTAAATATTTAATATTACATATTGGCCACTAAAATCATATGAAATTACAGCCTTTATTACATTTATGCCACAACTTTGTTTTCTTTCATCTTTTGTTTGGCATCACCTTTATGTTTCTAAAAAAAAACCTTTATGGTTTCTGTTAGGGGAGTAATGGGGATCAAGCATACATATGAGAGGATACCCATTAATTCAAAAGTCCAAGTTTATGGATAATGGCCATTCACATTTGTATCAACACCACAATTTGTGGTATCTCACCAATGTGAGATATGTCTCATATGCACAACTATTTTCTTTCTCACATGAGAATCTACATGGGATTCACTCAATCCTTCAATGGGCCATCCACACCATCCATCAATTGCAAGTGTATGCATAGCCAAAAAGCTCATTACTTTTAGACATCCTGGAGCCATGATTGGAGTTATCCACTCTTTCGAAGGTCACCACCCTTCAACATAATGTGGGTTTATCGCGTCATGGGAGCCAATGTGTTTGGACCTGAGCCTAGCTAAAACCTTCAACTCCAATATCAATTTGTCAATAGAACAATAGGGACCCAATATACGAGTGAGTTAGTGGATACCATTAACTCAAAATCTCAGGTTTATACATAAGAAGCTACCCATTTATATATTTGTAACTCACCAATGTGAATTCTTACATGTTCAAAATCTTACTTTCTAGAAGTGTGACCTTGGCCTGGCTTCAAAAACCTATTTTTACGTTCAAAATCCTATTTCGCTGACAGTAGTACTGTGAGTTCTCTTTTAAATCTTTACATAACATGCAAGTTAGATTCAGTTTCCAATCTATTTCGATTTCATAAATAATAAAATCCTACAACTTCACCACTTTTTAAAACACCAATTTTTTGTAATTACGCTCTCCTAGATGATACTGAACTTTTAACCGTTGAATCTGGTTCTGATGAGGATGACCTTTTTCTTGCTAGGTTTGTGGGATTGCACTAAGCGAAAACTTGGTCAATCTCATCTTTCATGTATTTGATGCGAATCGTGATGGGAATTTAAGCTCAGAAGAGTTTCTCAGAGCCTTGCAGAGGAGAGAGAGTGACATAAGACAGACAACTGTTACTGGCGTTACAGGGCTTCTAGCTTGCTGGTTGAATTGTACTAGTAGGTGCTCCTTCACTAGGATGACCGTTTAGAGAATTCTATCTACTCCTCACAGCCTGAAGAACTGCAGAAACGAAGCCAACCAATTCCATTCTATTTGAGGCTCTCAAATATGATCTGATAATTTGGATTCAGAGCTATTCGTAATGAGGTAAGAAGAATAAATAAGCTCAGGCTCCCTTGCCATATACATAATCATACAAATCACCAAACTTACATTGTACACACACAACAATTACACTCTGCACTCTTCAAAGTTGTGTTAATATAGTTGATTTTTTTTTGTTTCTTTCCTAAGTTAAAGATGGAAGATGTCTAGCTGTTCATTTTCTGAAGATTTTTACATACATAATCCATCAATCACGAATTTTGGATGCAGCACACAAAAACCACATAAAATGGAATATTTATTTTAGAAGAGTATCTTGACATATTGGTGGTAATTTTTGACCCGACCTATGAACCTGATCTAAACCTAGCTCATCTTAATTGGGTATGAGTTGAGAGGTTATATGGGTACAGGTCATAAATAGGTCAACCCGAATTTGACCCATCTAACAAAACCAGGGTACAGGTTAGTTGTTCAACTCGATTATGACCCATCAATAACTCATATATCAAAATTAGTATTTTTTTCATTATATTATTAATTTTAATCTTAATTATTAGATATATATTACGTAATTTAGTTGTATTTTCAATTTTCAATGTGCTTAATTAAACTTTATTATTGTATTGATTCAAAGTAAAAAAATATTGAGTTTATCAAATGTTGATAACTAAAAAGTCATAATAAAAGAGTTAACATGTTGGGTTGGATAACCCGTTTATCGGTAAAGTTTTTGTTGTTTAAACACTTTAATAAACTGGTCAGGTGGGTCAGGTTCGAGTAAAGCTTACATGGGTTAGGTAAAAAAATAGGTTGACTTGAATCCACCCTGCTAACTTTAATTGCTACCCCTATTTTTGAGTGTGTATGATGTATTTCATGATTTAGATGGCTAATACTCTATGTCAATATCATATTTTATTGACATACCATTCTGCATATGAACAGAGACTAGGATGTGGCTTGAGGTTGAAGAATCTGTATAGTTGATAAATTAGTACTATTTCATATATTTGGTATGTAGATAAGATAATTTTTTTTTAATTTTTTTTTATTTTTATAGTTGCTGTGCAAACTAAATATTTTTGTCTTTCCCAAATTTGAAGAAAGAATGCACTAGTAAATGTTTAGCTGCTTCCAGATGCTTCAGTGTAATATGAAATATTCTATGTTTTAAAATGCAAAGTCTTTATATTTGGATTAGTGTTAGTTAAAATTCTAAGTTTGTATATGATATGTCAATTCATTATTATTATTATTATTATTATTATTATTTTTGATATGTTTAATTTAGATGCCTTCCCATGTTTTTTTGAAAGTAAATCATTTTTAAAAAGCTGTTAGCCAAACTACTTACAAGTTCATGCTGTCAACTGTCTTAGGTTTTTTTTTTTATTTTTTTTAATGTTTTTTTCCCCTATCATTCATGCTTGATCTTAGGTTATCTTTCTTGACTGGTTGTTGTTGTGGTGAACAGAATCAAGAATTCTATTTCATCGTCATTATTCAAAATTAACGACTACTCATGTTTCATATTTTTTATATCTCATCGCTCCAACCGCCTACATCGATCTCTTTTATTTGTATGATTCAATTGATGGTATCCACCTGATTTATATGATTTAAGATTGTTGAGATTGACTTCCGATACTCTTCTTAATTATTTAGATCTTTCCGTATCCAAAATCTCGACTAAATACATAAGCAGAAATTCACTCAATCGTGATTATAAATTCAGGTGGCAATACCTATAAGCTAACCAGTATAAATGGTGAATTAGTCATGATTATATAGATGAATAGTAGCAAATTAGTTAGTGCTTTTTCTGAAAAATTTCCTTGTGTTGACTTTGGAAGAGTACTTGAATAGTTTTGTATAGAAATAGTTCTTAAAAAAGTAATGTAATCATATATATATCTATCTATCTATCTATCAATCAGTAATCGGGGGAGGTAAAGGAGGGCAGCCCCGCTCTCCTCCTGCGAAGGCTACCCCCTCTACTAACTCCCTTATGAGAGCAAGAGAGAAAACAGGAAAGGGGGAAGGGGAGAGAGCGAGAAGGATAAAAATAATATCTTAAAAAATTTTGATAATAAAATTTTTTAAAAAACCTAATTAATATATTACATATCTCTTAAAAATATAGATATTAAAAATTTAAAATTTCAAATCAATGTGATATTATATCCTAAATTTAAGAATTTGAACATAATTTTTCCAATATATTATATAACTAACTGTGGGTTAGATATCAGGTTAGCAGTATCTGAATTATTTTGAAGATCTAAATTTAAATGTGTAAATATTTTTTTGTAATAGAATGTAAAAACACATCACTAAATTGAGAAAATGCATCTAACTAAAATAATAAGAAAAAACCATCAAAAGAAAATTAGTTAAAATTTTAACCATAAGGTTTCTTACATTTTAAAACTGATGACACCTGCAGTATCAAAAAACAAAAAATCATAAAAATGATCCAAAAATCTATTCCTCTATAATTATGGTTTGTTCTGTAATTTTTAATAAATAAAATGTGGTATATATAATTGCCCCCCATAAAATCTATTCCTCTATAGAAAGAGACTACTTCATGAATAGAGTTACAGACATCTAACATCTTTTGTCTTTCATACATCAACTTTTAAAAAAAAAAAAAAAAGATTTCACCTCGATTCATATCTAACGTATTCACGCAACATTCCTCACAAGGTGATGAAACACAAACTCTAGTTTAATCTCTTAAATATGTCATAATAATACTAAGACATTTAAATACAAAAAAAGTTAGAAAGCATTATTTTCCTTTTTCATATCAGCGTTACGAATTTTGTGTTATTTGTCGTGCCGCTTTGTCGATGTTGCATGTTGCCACCACGTCGCTTTGTTGCTGATACCTCGTTGAAGAGAGAAAGCGGCAAAGTTGGTAACCTGCCGCCCTCCGGCGTGCGTGCACCTGAGAGAGGGAATTGATGCCAGCGGCCTCGACTACCTTAGAGAGGATAAAAGGTGTTTTTTTTTTAAATTGAAAACAGAATATTTTCTAGATATTAATAAAATTTCATCAATAGAGATCTGTTATGTGATAATTATAATTTACAAAAAATTTTAATATTATAATAATTTCAAAATAAAATTTTTTAAATAAATATTTAAAAATCATAAATCAAAAAGTAATTATGAATTAACTATAAGAATTTTTTAAAATAATTTGTAATATTATCATTTAAATTGTATAAAATTGAACAAAATAGAAATCTTTCAACAGAGAGATTAGTTATCTAGCATTGACTGAAAAGTCCCCATTAGATGCAGCTTTTTGTAGGTTTAATTTGTTTGATGCAAGAATCAAAATTAAGACTAAAATGATACTAATTTAATAAACAATAATAATAATGATAAATAAAAATTTTTAATCATTCTACGCATATTCTAACATAAAAAAATATCGTTTTACTTCGAATACTCAATAATTTTTAATAAAATATTAATTTTATTTTACATCTTAGACCAAATACTTGAATCAGTTTAGAATGTGAAATAAAATTGATATTTTTATTGAAAATTATTAAATATATAAAGTAAATTAATATTTTTTATATCAGAATATGTATAGAATGATTAAAAAAATTTATTTATCATTATTATTATTATTTTTAAAATTAGTATCATTTTAGTCCTCGCATCAAACAGAAAAAAAAAAAGAACAGCTTTAATGCTTGATGAGCAGAAAATCAGAATATCAGAAGTTCCCTTTTTAGTTACATCTCAGTATGTATAAATTAGTTTTAATATTTTTATCAGCTGCATTTTGGTGAATATCTTGTCTCATTTTTCTTGTGGTTCTCCTAAATAGTTTTTTTTTTCAAATTAATTATTTTATTGGTGGATTATTTATTTGCCTTATTAAGGTATTTCGAGTAGGCCCTCCGTCGATCGGTTCAGTTTAGTTTCGCATTTATTAGTCGGTTCTATTACACGTGGAATCGGATTCAAACTATGCACTCATGAACCAGACTTAGACCCGAACCGTTGGGTTCGGGTCGAGTTTGGGTCCACTGAATAATCTTTAATTCGAGGAACATAAAGCTTTTAATAAATATTATGATGATAATATTCCAACTTAAAAAGTTTTTAATGAAAATTAATTTGTATGATATAACTAGAGATTGTGAAAAAGAAAGGAATTCAGATTAGAGTGATAGAATAAATGTAGAACTAAAAATTTAATCATGAATTTCAAAAAAATTAATATTTTTATATCATTTATGCAATGATAGTAATAAAAATAATTTAAAGAAAAAGAGAAGAAATTATACTAAGAAAATAGAATGAAAATATGAAATGATAATGAAAAAATATTAAAATCAAATTGTAAAATAATTAAATTAGAATAATTAGTGAAAATTATTTTCAGCTTTTTTATTGTCACTTATCTAATTCAGATCGATTTAATTATACTAGAGTCATATATTAGAACTACAAAATTGATCATATAATTGATTTTAAATATATTAATAACCTAAACTGGCTCGAACTAATTGAAACTCGATCTAAATTCATCAATTTAGTTTGATTCTGAGTCAGTTTTGATTTTTTGAGTCTTGTTGCATACCCTTAATTTTGAGGTAACCTATTGTTGGGAATTAAAAGGCACCTAATATTGATGAGCATTATGAGGCTCAAGGCATATTGATTACTTTTTAGAAAATTAAAAAAGGGAATATATTTTTCAAAAGATTTAGGACTACCTTAGTGCAAAGAGACATAAATCTACTTTATCATATCATATGAAACATTAAATATTATCTAAATACTATATTTTGTATATTTAAACTATATGATAATATCATTCTTATTTCGCTCTTCTTTTATTTTTTGAAATTGTGGGAAATTTTTTAAAGATTTTAGAACCATAGAGGCTGAGATCTTGTTTTTGATGTGGTTTATTTTGGAAAAAATCTTTTTTATTTGAATATATCATCAAAAAGATCTTCTTCTTTTAGTTGAAAATATTCATCAGCATATTCATTAAAATACTGAAATAGTGAATTATGATGCAAAGCTGACTATCATATTTTTCAATTTTTTTTTTAGATTTAGTTTTATTTTTAGAGACATAAATCTACTTATCATATCATATGAAATATTAAATATTATCTAAAGATTATACTTTGTATATTTAAACTATATGATAATATCATCCTTATTTCGCTCTTTTTTTATTTTTTGAAATTGTGGGAAATTTTTTAAAAATTTTAGAACCATAAAGGCTGAGATCTTGTTTTTGATGTGGTTTATTTTGAAAAAAATATTTTTCATTTGTATATATCATCAAAAAGATCTTCTTCTTTTAGTTGAAAATGTTCATCAGCATATTCATTAAAATATTGAAATAGTGAATTATTCTTCTTTTAGTTGAAAATATTCATCAGTATATTCATTAAAATACTGAAATAGTGAATTATGATGCAAAGCTGACTATCATATTTTTTAATTTTTTATTTAGATTTAAGTTTTATTTTTAGAGACATAAATCTACTTATCATATCATATGAAACATTAAATATTATCTAAAGACTATACTCTGTATATTTAAACTATATGATAATATATATTTAAAAGAGAGTATAATCAGTATTGCAAAAAATTGAACTTGATCGCTTAGTCCAACTGTGAATCTGATTCGATGCCAAAAATGCGTCGTATATCTGATTCGATCAATTCATAAATGATTATTTTATTTATGCGATATCCAATATTTAAAAACGACAATGAATTACTAGGATAAATAAGTTAACGCATGTATTACTATATTTGATGAATATTACCTATCTTTAATTTTTTTAAGAACAATTATTAGATTAGTTCGAGCGTGAAATAGACAGTGATTTAGTTTTTAATTTTGTCCCCTTTTATAACATTGAGTGAATATTCTAAAATTTGGGTGATTTATGTACACGTCCTTATTTTTATTAATTTTAAGATTTATACCGAGTCTTATAATTTAAAATTATATATAAGTAAATTCCTATAATTTTTAAATTAATAAAATTAGTCATACAATTAAAGTAAATGTGCATAGGTGTTCTTAGATATTAATTAAAATTTCTAATAAAGACTATTTTTTTAATTAATTGATCAATATAGATATTATTTTTATTTAAAATATTTATTAAAATTTTAAATTAATTAAATTAATCTAGTAGTTAGCAGAATATTTATTTATTAAAGTTTTTTATTAA
This sequence comes from Apostasia shenzhenica, assembly GCA_002786265.1. Taxonomy (NCBI): domain Eukaryota; kingdom Viridiplantae; phylum Streptophyta; class Magnoliopsida; order Asparagales; family Orchidaceae; genus Apostasia; species Apostasia shenzhenica. Next base: position 1,804,271 of record KZ451971.1, on the reverse strand, counting down.
CATGGAAGAACCTGTTTGTATATTATTTTGAACTATAAAATGTATTTGTGTAATTTAAAAACTAAAGAGGCTTAAGTGAATATAGGCTTAAACTAGAGGGACCTTATTGGTATTTGCCCTCGCTTTTATATATTGGACCGGTTCGGTTGGCGTCAGCAGTCTCAGCCCTCGTGGCTCGTTTCCGGCCCAGAAAACTCCGTCGTCTCCAACGGAAGGAGACGAAAGAAGTGGAGCTCTGACGAAGGTGGGGCGCGAGTCATGGCGGTGGCGAGCTTGACCGTACGCTACGACCATTTTCCCCTCTCCGGCGGACCCACTCCTCTCTTACTCGGCCGCCGCTTCTTAATCCTCTCACGCAGCCTTTGTTCGGTGTCCTCCGGAGCTGGTCGGCCGGTGCGGCTTTGCGCTTGCCACCGCGGAAAGGGGAATGTCGAAGAGGAGATTTCCGAGGAGCGGCTGATAGGTGACGTCGCTGACGTGCGGCGGGGTTCGTCGTTGGAAGCTGGTCGCCGGGAAGACGAGGGATCGGTTAGCTTGGAGGGTTTCGAGTGGAAGTGGCCTCCATGGAAAGAGTTACCCATGCGTTATAAGCTCATCGGGGCTACTTCGCTTGCGTTTGTTGTGTGCAACATGGATAAGGTATTAGTTTTGATTGATGTGCAGAACTTCGATATCTTTCCTTGTTTGATAAAACGAACACCTTTCTTGAAAATTACTTCTTGTGCACCTGCCTTTGATATTCTGTAGAAGGATTAGACTGTTATAATTACTTCTGGAAGTGTTTTAGTTAAATATTGAAAATATAAACTATGCATTCAATGATCTAATCCACGACTGCAGAGTGAAAATTCAGTCAAAAAGGTAACACTAAAGAGAAATATTAGTTTTAAGTTTGAGGGTATTAACATTAGTATCTTCCAAGCCTCCTGCTGCTTGTAGGTGGCTTTTCTCAGACCAGAGCCTAACCAAAATTTTATCATACTCCTTTGAACAAACCGTTTGACCTCTACCCTTGTGGAAACTTGTAATTAGTATGGTTTGGTCAATCTGTGGAGTGGAGCAATAGCTAAAGAAGTGTTGACATAGAATGTTGCTCGAGAGATGGCACTGGACTAATCTAATAGACCTAGACTGCAAATGAACTACAAGAAAGAGGAAGCAGGAATCTAGCGACACAAATAATCAAATAAAGAAAAGCGAGCAATAAAAGATAGGGGCACCGTGATGTAAGTGGCTCCGAGAGATCCTTCTACTTCCATTGGCCAATACAAAGCAATAAAATCCACTAAGCTGTAAGATGGGTTCATTCTACTTCCATTGGCCAAGCCAAAGCAATAAAATCCACTAAGCAATAAGATCGGTTTGTTGGAGGCGATTACTATAGTTGTGGGAGATACTTACAGTAGAATGAGATAGAAAAGGAGGGCTCTGGACTTAGGTAAATTCTTGTTTTTTTTTCTTACCATGTATGAACTGCAGGGGCACATACCTAGAGGGTAAGTCATCGGAGGAGTTCTTGTTGACAAAGCTAAGGAATGAAGCGTGAGGATGATGCCACATATATAATTTCTTCTAACAGGTTGTTGGAGATTGGAGTTGCTAATTGCTCATGATGTTGCAGGTGAAACTCGTTTGATATTGACAACTGAGAGTATAATTGGTAAAACAATAGGATATCACTGTCTATCTCACCTAGTTTTTTAAATGAGGTGGTGATGTGGCAGATTTTGTTATTGAAGGATTGGTGATGTGGCATTGAGCAATGATTGTAGCTCGTGAAGAAGTTCAGGCGAATTTTCTTTCAGTCTTGGAGTAGGAAACATCATTGTTCTGGGCCCGTGATGGGGTTGACTGCAATATGAAGCTTGTGTGACGAGGTTGTCTGTATTATGAAAACAACAGACCATTCCAAATGGGGTCATAGTTGTTCTTACTCAGCATAGCATTGTTTAGACTATGAAAGACCCGGTTTAGCATTGGTTATGTTCAGTTCATTTGGGATCATGTTAGTGTCATGTGTAAGGCTATGATCTTTCTGGAGCTTGTGTGTTAACAAGAAAGGGTGAGCTTGGCGGCTTTGAAAGATTCTTGATTATGCAACCATGACCAAATTGTTGGAAAATGTTGTTACATTTGCAAGTGGTGAAAGTATAAAGTGTCTGTAATTATAGGATACTTTTAATAGAATGATCATTTGAAATGAACAAGCCAAAGGCTAGTTCCCTTAAAACATTTTTTGTCAAGATTTTTAATTGTAAGCAACTAAGTTGTGTAGCATGCAAGCAAGAATAACTTTTGCTTGGCCCTAACCTGCTAGGTGCTTCTTTTGTTAAAGAAAAAACACAAAAGGAGAGTTAATAGAAAGAAAACATTTTATTACTCTATGAGTAGTGTTATACCAAAAATATTTGACATGTTGAAGCCATATTTACCTTTTTGGGATGCCATAATGAACTAAGTTAAGATATTTGTTTACTATATGAGTAGTATTATGCCAAAATATTTGAAATCAGTGTTACACCAAATATTTTGACATGTTGAAGCCCTATTTACTTAATTACAAAATGCAGATGTGGTACTACGGTACTAGCCTCAGCTGATGCTAAGCTTAAGTTGAGGCTCGAATATGAGGTTTAATTGTGTCTTATGTTTAGATTGTTTTAATCATTCTGTTCTTTAAATTGCTTTATTTCACTTTTTTTGTTCAACTAACCATAAAAAAACCTAATTAAACGTTAAATTTTAAGTTTATTAAAATGTAATATTGAGCCTCTCATAAGGCTGGTACCAAACAAATGTGTAATGAAAAATTTGTTTATTTGAAACTTATTCAAGTTTTTCTTTTCAGCCTATTGCTAACTGGTCTTGTTCTTTTCATAACACGTTATTCTGCTACCTTTCAAATGCATGTCAGTCCTTCGTTTTCATATGCAGATCACATGCCTTTAATTTGTTTTATTACCTTTTCTCCATTTGGTATAATTCTTATATTGCCCTAATCTTATGATTTTTTGTCATTGCTAGTATATTTTGCTGTTCTCATTTTCATATAATTCTGTTATCTAATTTTTTTTAATACCCAAATTTGGATATATCCAAGAAAACCTTTCTTATTGATGTTTTTGTGAACCTTCCCTGTTTACTCTCCTGAACACCTGGATGCTATGCATATGATAAAAACTTGATTGTGCTATTCCTCGTCTCTTGAACCTTTGGTTGAAGTGGGTAGGAGTATGGTCTTAATATTGGCGCCAGAGATACATAAGGTGGGCATTCTAGGGTTTATTAGGAACACTGTGAGACAAGTATGTTGTGATCACTACTTTGTGGAGAACCTTGCTTAATCTAACTTGCAACCTAAATTTAATTTTGAATGGGACCTTCTATTTGTCTTTCTTATCAACTCTACCGTTTAGGGAAAGATGGGTAATGCTATTGTTTGGAAGGTGGTATTATAAGGGAAAAACTAAAAGGAATAGTAATGAATTTCTTCATCTTTTGTCATTACTTTGTGAATATTGACATCTGCTCTATAGTAACCAACGTCTTTCAGACCTTTCCATTTTGAGAATATGTGAATTTTTTCATCTTAAGGCAATATTGGTAGTCTCATCCAAGCCCTTGAGATCTAAACCTTATTGGAACTGTACATTACCTTGTACAATTAGATAAGCACTTGATTACCTTTTGTGGAAACTAGTGGAGATGACACGCTAACTTTTTGTTTCCTTAGTTAAAGGATTCATCTTTAACTTGGAATATGACACTAATTCTCTGGACTTTAGATATTGATGCAGCCTATTGTATGCCATATTTTAGACTTTGTTTGTAGACTTATTTAAGATTATGTTTGTTTGAAGTAATATTTTAATATTCACATTTTTGTATTGACATTTGTGTAAGATATGAAATAAAGTTAATTTTAATATTAGGATATCTAGAATATGAAATTAAATTTGTTCTTTGTCGATATGTGGGGTATGCTTTGAAACATTTTAGCACATGCATAATTAGTTTTTTTTTTTTTTGGAATGTTCAAGCATAATTGGTCTTGTTTTTTGCTATCAAGTTCTTTATTTTTTGCTTCATATATTTTAGGGGTTACCTTTCATATATTTGCCACTATCTTTTAGGTTTTATCTAATTTTGATCACAATCATTGCTTTAAGATGACATTTATATTTGTAGATATTTTTTTATTATTATTATTTTGTGTATCTTCTGTATAGTTTTTGCAAATTTTAGTCAATAATGTGATATTTATTTTCATATATATATATATATACTGTTTCAGGTTAATTTGAGTGTTGCTATAATTCCCATGTCACATCAGTTTGGATGGAACTCATCAACTGCTGGTCTTGTACAATCATCTTTTTTTTGGGGATATGCGCTAAGTCAATTGCCCGGTGGATGGATTTCTAAGATTTTTGGTGGAAGGTTAGTTCTAGTTATTTAGTAGAAACTGTTGTCATATTCCACCAGAATGCTGCTATATACTTTTCTTAGTTGATTTCGTTTTGTTGTTTTCATTGATTTTCACAATCTAAATCCTTGTTAAGAAAAGAGTGTGTTACATTAGCAATAAATTATTGTTTTTCATTCCATTGTCTCGTTGAATCTAATGCTTGAAGAAATTTGGAAAAGCTAATTATTTTTACTTCGTGTACATGTAAATTACTTATAATCACTGAAGTTAGGAGTCTTCAAATCTCTTTTTGCTGAATCATTTGTGTAAAATTGGGTTGGCTTGAATGAAATCTAACAAACTTCAGGGGGATGAGCAAAATAATAGTAAAAGAAGAATTGATGTTTCATCTTCAATTGCTGAACATTTCATATGTATTTCTTTTTTCCATTGATTAATTGTCTTGTTGTCTTTTGCAAAATGTTTCACTTGAGTTGTAACGCATATAGTAATGTCTCTTTTCTTAAAATAGTTTTAATAACATTACAATTACAACAACAACAACAATAAACTTATTAAACTCTTAATCCCAATTACTTGAGGTAGGTACATGGGTTTCTTTTCTTCATTAAGCTCTAAGCAAAACTTTTTGTTAGCACAAATGATTTAAGGTCACTTTTAATTACTTCATTAAATGTCTTTTTTTATCTACATTTTTTATTTCAAACCACCTTAATCATTGTTTCCTGATTTTATCCTTGATAGGTACAATGCCTACCAACACTTTGATATAATTATTGTAATATGATCTATTCTAGTATGATCATTCATTCATTTCAACATCTATATGTCAGTTATACTAATTTTATGTGTGTTTAATCACGTAACCATCAATACTTACTCCTATACTGCATAGCTGGTTGGATAACAGCCTTGTAATACTTTTTCTTGAACTTGATAGCCATCTCCCTACCACATAAAACTTTTGTCTTCTCTATTTTAAAAATTTTGTCTTGGTTTTATGATTTGACATTGTTCTCTATAATCCCATTTTTGTGGTTAATTGACATGAGTTATTTGAAGTACTTGTGTGATGGGACTATTGTCTCACCTATTATCATAGCGTCTCCCTACGTCTGTCTCACCTAGAATGAAGTGTTTTATCTTATTTCTATTTAATTTGAATTCCTTGCTTCTATGGTGCTCTTCTAAGATTCTAATATCTAATAACTATTTTCATGTGCTGTACAAAAAAATTACTTTCATAATGAAACTGTTTGGTAGTACAACCATTTTGTGTGACACAATTACAATATATCTGTGGACACAGATTTATGCCAAAGTTGTGGAAAAACTTTCTATGTACAGAGTGATCTCCCAAACAGGACCGTAGAAATATTATGAATACTAAAATGTTTCATTAGGATTCTGCATAATAATGATTATTTCTGCAGTCACAATTAAGCATGTCAACAGAATTATATTATTTGTACACCTTAATTCTACAAACAATATCGTATCTTGCACAGATTTTTGTTCATCACAATCACTGCATGATTAGGATGTATCTCGGTGTAGCGTTGTTTCTTCATCACCAATTCAAAAGACTGTAGTATTGATAGTTTACAATGACATACAATGAGAATTTCTTAATATCTTTAATTTTTTTTTTCTTCAGAGTTGTGTAATGGTTATTGGATAAGTTTAGACCTCGGAATGCTAGCTTTTAAGTGCATTAGAACATTTACTACTTTTAATTTACCTTATAAATTCATGGTCTGAACAATTGTATTTTAAAACAGGAAAGTCCTTGAAGTTGGGGTCCTTTCTTGGTCATTGGCCACCATACTTGTTCCTATTGTATCAGGTTTTATGCCTGGTCTCATTCTATCAAGAATATTGGTATTCTCACAGATACCTCGAATTGATTGAACTTGTCGATAGTTTGAATTATTGAAATTCGTTTTATTAAAGAAATTACTCCACCATGGAACATTCACTCCGTTTCATGTATGTTTTTCCTTATACATATGTTTTATATGCTTTTCTTTATGCAGTTTGACATTTGTTTCTGTCTAAATCCAGTTAACCTGTACCATGTTAGCCTCTCCATTTTTCATGTTATTATATTAGACTTTTAGTCAATTAGCATATTAGGAGTAACTATACAAGTTGAACTATTACATGAGATCTTAAACTTTTGTTGAAGCTCTTGCCCTACTAGCTGTAAGCATGCTTCTAAAGCTATAATCCCTCTCTAAAGCAAAGTGAAAGTAAATGGGTATTTATTCCTATATCACTTTTAAAAATGGCATTTACCTTCGCGCTACCAAAATGTTTACATAACTTATACACTACTTTTTAATATTTTTTATTCTCACTCCTTTTTAAACTTAGCACGTACTTATATATAACTTTTTATATTATTCTTTCGCACATTTCTTTCCTGCATACATAAATATATGTGTAGTTATATGTATCCTTGCATGTGTAAATATATGTGTGTGTGTGACGACTTGGAATTGAAGAGGCAGAGAGTAATTGTTAGGGTAATGTTCATATGAGTGATTCAGAATTATCGAATAAGGAGCGACTCTCGATAGACTTCTAAGTGGAGGGGAACATGAATGAATTATCCCACGTTAAAAAGATAGGAGAGTTTCTGAGCTGTATAAGTTAATAATGTGATCCTTAATAATAGATATATTTTTTGGGGCAAAATCATGAGGTTAATGATGAGAAACTCCATAGTTAAGTGTACTTGAGTTGGAGTAGTACTAAGATGGGTGATGTCCTAGGAAGAACTTAAGTCACGCAGTTCTTTAAAGTCAAAGCGAACAATACCTCTACATTTAGATTACGAGATGTTATAATATGGTATCAGAGTCGACCTCCTACAGTACGATGTGGTTCATGGATGAACCATACAGAAGCTGGTGGGCCTGTGACGAAAGCGGGGAGTAATCACTGAGGTGATGTCTATATGAGTGAATCAGAATCATCTAGACGAGGAGTAACTCTTAACAGGCTTTTATGTGGAAGGGCATAAGAATGAATCGTCTTACATCAAAACGAAGGGAAATTCCTGAGCTGTAATAAGTAAATAGTGTGATCCCAAATAATAGAAACATCTTTCGGGGTGAGACTGTGAGGCTAATGATGGGAAACTCTGTAATTAAGCGTACTTGGGTTGGAGTAGTACTAGGACGAGTGACTTCTTGGAAATACTCAAGTCATGCAGTTCCCTAAAACTAGAGTGAACATTAATTTACATTTGGATCACGAAATATTATTTTATATATATATATATATATATATATATATATATATATATGTAAAAAGCATACATATATACATAAATATAAATAAATACGTACATATTTAAATGCATATTTATAAAAAAACACAAATAAATACATATTCACACTTAAATATTTTCGTACATGCGTAAATATACATGCACATGCGTAATATATGTACATAAATATATATGTATGTATTTGGTAATTACATAAATTTGTACGTGTAGTGTATATGCATGAATATATGCATACGTAACTATATATATCTATAAATCAAATGTGCATACATAGATGCATTTACATATTTAAATACATATATTTATATATTTCCAAATGAGGTAAGTAATTTCTAGAGCTGTAGAGAAAAAAAGGGTGAACATATGACAAAATGATATATAAGTAATATAAAAGTTTTGGGTGGTGTGTGTATCACTTTTAAAAGTGGTGTAGGAGTAAATATCACAAAAATAAAATCTTGAATATTTTCCAAAAATAAATCTTAATCGGCCAGATATAGAATCATTATATTTTGATATTGTATATGTGTACATGCTTATTTCCCTTTTTCAAATCCATTCTACTATTTACATAGTTGATTAATGTGCAGATATGTTTAAAGGGACTATAAGAGTCTCAATCAGGGCGTACATATTGTTAGATGTACTCATTATTGGATTTATCTTATAGCTTTTAGTATGAAAAGGAAGGTGCAAGTTTTCCACGAGGAATCAAAATATGTGGTCCATTCCATTAACTAGAGTTTACTGCATGAACAAAATCATTGATACAATATACTAATATGAGCATTTGTTGTTGATTTTTAGTTTTGTGCAAATAAAGTTGCAAGAACTATGTACCAAAAAGAAGAGGTAGCAAGAACTTTTTGCCTTCTTGGATGATACTTTATATCTTGTCATCATATTGATTCTGAGTTTTTGCCCTTTATTACTATATTGCTGGTAAGTTAGAAAGGAACTTCATGTAGCTTCTTGCGCTCTCCACCATAAAATGCTTGGTTGATCAATGCGCATAACTATTTTGTACTTTTATATTTTAGTACTATTATTTACTACTACAAAAAACCAAATGACAATTCATCAAAAGAAAAAAACAAACGACAAGCCGCTATGCCAACATGAGTGATTTTTGGCTAAACTTCATTTTGATATATTCAGGTTGGGATAGGAGAAGGTGTTTCCCCATCAGCTGCAACAGACCTAATTGCCAGGCAAGTTCATATACCAAAGTTGTCCTCATACTAAAGATTGTTTGCTAAATATTTGTGTTAATAGTTGTGTGCCTCACATTCTTTTAACATCATAACCATCCATTTTTTGAGAATAACAAACCTATGAGTCGAGTATTTCAACAAGTAATCTTGAAAATGCAACTATTAGAAGCTATATTTTTCGATGTCCTAAAGATTAGAAGTAGGCTTGCTTATTGGCTTGAACCTGTTCATTCCGGACAGGGACTGCCCGGTTTTGGCCTCCCCAACTGGTCCACTGGTTTGGAATAGTAAGGGTCCGGTTTTGGACTAGATTTGGAACCAACATGGTTTTGAAGAACTCGTCCAGAACCAGAATCATTAAATCGGTTCGAATTGGACCAGTTCAATCCAGTTTCGGACTCAATTTGACCCATATGTTTTTTAAAATTTAAATAATTGTTATGAGAATAAATATAAAAAATGATTTTTCATTGGATATAAAAGATTTACATGATTTATATTACAAATTAAAGTAGATTGTACATCATTCTGGAACATTACAAAATATTTGTTTCGAAGTTCTAATGCTTCCTTGAATTCATCCACTCAATTATGCTATTGATTTCTTTTTTCTGCTTCAAAATAGTCCTTAAGGCAAGTTAGCATGTAGTAGGTGTTTCCGATAAAGAGCTTTGATAATCCCTAATTAATCTCCCACTTAGTAAAAAAATTGTTTCTGCAGTAACTGTTGAAGCTTGGTTGCAAATACGTCGAGAGTCATAGTGGCTCACATTGAAAATTGTTTGGTTGCACTTTTTCATCATGGTATAATACTGATATCATCGTCGATTTCGGCTCTCAAATGTTGGTAAAATTGCAGCTCACTTAAGTTCGTTGGTGCCTTCTTAACAACTGGATCCCCATTGGTATCTACTCCTGTGCCTGTTCCCGATACGGTTGTCGTCCACAACCACTACTCCGTTGCTTCTCTTAGCACGTTGAAAATCTCCACCACTTTTTTAGTTTCTAATGCCTGCCTGACATTGTCCTGCCTCTTTATTCCTAGCTTGTTCACTATAATAGAGGGCAAATTTATCTTGGAGAGTACTATATGTAGATGCCTTCTAAGTATTTGTATCACTCCCCAATAACTCAGTATATTCAGGAAAAAAGTTTCAATAATAGCATTTATTTATGGCGGATTAGGAAAGTTGCAATATAGTATAAAGGTGGTCTTGTCTCCAAGTATGTCCTAAATTTTTCTTTCATTTTCGAAATAAAAATACCTATAGATAGATAATCACAAAATTCAATGACTTTTTGGAACATTTGAAAGGTGTACGGAAAAAACACAACAAATGTTAGGTAACATTCAAAAAAATATTTCATGACCTCCTTGAATATTTTTAATAATTCAAAATTTTGTTTAATAAATTTCATATTTGATAGATTTAATTGATAATCTTCATATAAACTATGAGAGTTGTAAAAAGTAGTGAGAATCTTCATAAGATAAAGGGGAGTCTATCATAGGATGGACCAAATTCCATTTAGTGTCAGATGGTAAAAGAAATTAGATATAATTCTTACCTCGATGCTAGCAAACACGATGCCACTCGCGCCATATATGCAAGTTACGAATTCACTTTGCTATATACTTAATTTTATCAATTACTAAGTTATTGACAGAGTTTCTTCTATCATTCGATGCCTATGGACGTGAAGTCAAAAAGTATTTGAAAATGTTCATGGGGGTCAGAGGTTTAAGAAGAGATTGAGAGCTTGGTGGGGGAAAATAAAACAAAAATTAGGGTTATTTGTAGAGAATTTTATTTTTCAAAAAATAAAATAAGGCAACTTTTCCTGATGCCAAATGAACGTTGCCAATCTCATATATTAGTTAAATGCTAAAATATGATGGTAACTTATATACGGGGCCTCAGTTCTATTAAAAAATAAAATAAATTAAGAAAATTGCATATAGGGGCTTGACAATTCCTAAACAAAGTGGGGCCATGGAAATTAATCCACTACTTCTTTAGGCATGCTGGCGTAGGTTGTGTCAGGTTAGCTCTGCTAAACAAAATTGTAAAAACCTTTCGATTCTAGTTTCCTGGACTCGATTCGATCCCGAATGGAATCCGATTCAAGTGGCTTGGGGCCGCGTTGGACCTAGGCCGCAACCTGGAACTGATCTGGTTAGAACTGGATCATGTTTGGACTAGTAATTATCAGATAAGTTCCGATCGAAGTCCGGGCTAGCCCAAACCAATAAGCACCTTTAGTTACAAGAAAGTTTCTCAAAGATAGGTTCTCAGACATTGAAGCTCAAGCTCGAAATGTGTATTATCTTGGTCTTTTCTTGACTTAAAACGTTTTGATAACTTTGTCAAAGGTTAGTGGCAATGTCTCAAAGGATGATCCTCGAACTCTAATGATAATTGTACATGATTGCTGCACATGTGCTTCATGGCATGGAGTTAGCGAAGATGGAGTTCTTATGATCTCGAAAGGTGCCTTAGTTGTGATGAAAGGTCGTTTAAGATCAGAGGAAAGATTGTACACATTGTTGGGCTACACAAATGGCAACTACATTTAGTTCATCACTATTTAATGTCGAGGTGACCAAATTTTGGCATTTTAGGCTAGGACACTTGAGTCGAAAAAAGATTAAAGAACTTAGTAGAAGAGATTTTTTTGGTGGCCATCATGCATGGAAGATAGGCTTATCTTAGAAGTATGTGCGGGGTAAGCAGAAGGAGTCCTTTAGTTTGATAGTGCAATTATCCAGGGGATCTCTTAAGTACATTCTTTCTTATCTCTGGGGTTTGTCAAAGATTCCATTGAAAGGTGGAGCAAATTGCATGTGCACCTTCATAAATAATTCTTCGAGGAAGTTGTTAGCAAATTTGCTTGTATTCAAGGCATTTAAGTAGTGGAAGATTCCAATCGAAAAGTAGACTAATAGGTCAGTTGAATGTCTTTGCATTGGTAATCAAGCTGAGTTTTTCTTTAAAGAGTTAAAATAGTTTTTGCAGAAACATGCTTTTCTTGACATAGGGCATGTGTCAAATAGCTACAATGTAATGACGTGGCTAACTGGTATATCAAGACAATTTTGGAGCATACTACTTGTTTTTTGATCAAACACTATCCTTTTTCAAATCTCGAATTTGAGGCATCTAAGGAGGGTAATCCTTCCAACTACTAAGAGTTGTATATTTTTAGTTGTCTCACTTATAAGGGTGGAAAGATTGAATCACAGGTTAAAGAAATGCATATTTCTAGGATATGGAAGAGCCGGTGCATTATGGTTTTGCTTGGGTGGCTCTAAAATCATCGTCACTTTAGATGTCATTTTCAATGAAAAAGTTATGCTCATCTTGAAAGTGTTTCATTCCATCGAGGTGTTCATGATGCCTCCGAGAAAGTGGATAAGAAACTCCAAGATCCTTTAATATCTGAATAGTAGAGTAAAGAAGAATAGCAGGAACTAGTAGCTATGCAACCCTACTTTATTGCATTGGACAATGCTAGAAGATCACTTCGACCACCACCAAGGTGTTTAGAGTTAGATTTTGTTGCTTAGTTTTAGGTGCAGATTATCATCTTGTGGAGCTTCCACAGGATAAGAAGACGATGAAATGTATGTTAGTATGCAAGACGATATAAGGGATGTCGAGGCACCAAATATATGCTAAATTGGTAGCAAAGGCCTATTGTTGCGTGTTCTTCTTAATCGTAAAACATCCATCCACATTTTGCTCAGACTAGTTACCTAGAAGAATGTGGAACTTTACTATCTTAATGTGAAAACTGCTTTCATTCATGGTGAGTTCGAGGAGGAGATTTCAATTCAAAAGTAGACACCGTGAACCACACCGTGAACCACATTGTTAAGCTGAGAAGTCATTGTATAGCTTAAAGTAGTCTCCTCAACAACGATATAGAAAGTTTAATTCTTTTATGCTCATTCATGAATTTTTGAGATGTAACTTTGACAACTATATATACTTAAATAAGTTGTAGGATGACTCATTTTCCTATCTACTTTTTGTCTATGATATATTAATAGCCACAAAGAATGTTGTTGAAATTCAAATTTTGAAATGTTTTCTTAGTGCAGAGTTTGAGGTGACGTATTTAGGTGCGACAAAGTAAAACCAAACTAGTTAAAATAAGAAGCTATTTTGGAAGGGCTATATTTTGATGATTTTGAAATATTACATTTTGATTTTGATATATTATATCAAATGTTTCACGAAAGGACAAAACATATCGTGATTAAATATTACTTCATTCAAGAAATAATTGCTCATGGTGATATTAAGGTTAGTAAAATTAGTAGTCATGAGAATTTAACTGACATTTTGGCCAAGTTTCTTTTAGTTGTCAAATTCGAGCACTGCTTGAGTTTGATATGCATCTTTAGGTGAGATTTTGGGTTTTCTAACAGGCAAATAAAAGTAGAGCTTTAGTTTTCAACTTTGGAGAGGTGAGAATTCAAGCCATGGTGGAGATTTGTTAAAGTTGTGCCTTAATATATTTCGTTACCTCCCCATCCAATTTTCAAGAAGCATTTTCATGTATAGCTAACTTGACGATTGGACTTTTTAAGAAGAAATCCTCCAAAAAGAATCAACCATAGAAGGATATGTATTTCAATGTTTAGCAAGTTACGAGAATGTTCTCAAAGACAGATGGTCAGGTGTTTGAAGCTCATGCTTGATAGATCATCACAAAGATGAAGTCTCGGAGATTAGTGGTGAATAGAACTTTTTATAGGGAGCTAATTGAAAGAGTAGTTATGACCTTTTTGAGAATTTTGTTGAATGTTTAGAGTCAGTGCCTTTATGGATGTTCTTCGAGCTCCAATGACAGTTGTGTTGGGCTATTATTTTTCATGTTTTTTATGTTGTGGAGCCCTAGCCCATTCTCTAGATAACATCTCTATTTTTTAGCTAAAGCTTCAAAAACCAACTCATCAAGTTTTTATATTTATATCACATTAATACATATTTTAATGTAAAAGTTTATCTTAATTTCATATCCTATACAAATCTCAACATTAAAAATTAAATTTATATTACAATCTATATATCTTTCAATGAAAATTTAACTTTAGTTCACATCATACACAAATTCTTATAATAAAATATTTTATTTCATATCAGACACAAATTTAATATAATTTTTCTGTTCATCCTAGAAAAAAAATCCAACCAAATGAGGTTGTTGGCTTTCGTTATTCACAATCAATTTTATTGTCAGCTTTCGTTAATTCTTCTATATCTTCTTTTTGAAGGTAGTGAAGGACTTTCTCTACTCTCCTTTATTCTTTTTTTTTTCCAAGTAATTTTCTTGTAAAGTTTAGTCCTTTTCTATTTCTTTTTCTTCTTGTTATCTTTCTTCTCCTGATTGTTCTTTATTTTTAATGTGTCCACCATTTTTCATTATCAATGCATCTTCATTCATGTGCAACTATTTGCAATCACTAACCAGATCACTGCTACTTATTTGCAACAGGATTCTTAATCAAATATCTTACCTGATTTACAAGAACCTTTTTTTTTGGCAATTCAGCACCCTTCTAGAAGTCCTTATCAGGGTCCTTAAAGTAGATTTTTTTAACTCATTTACACTTACCATTTTGATCTTAGTTTTGAAAACTAGATTGAACTGATCGATTGAATTTGTTGAACTATGAACTGGCCATCAAATTGGTCTGGTCGAAGCTTAGAACTGGATTTACCAAAGAATCGCTTTGAAATGGATAAAACCGAAGTTGAACTGTCAAACCGTTGAACCGTAGGGGTTGAACTGGGCATGGACTTAATGCTTACACAAAGCTATATAACCATATTTTGAGACTTCCAAGTGGTAATGTGAGTTTATAATTTTCTGTTGATTAATTTATATTTTTCATTTTTCTTCTTTTAATTGATTTTTTTAATAATGTATCATACTCTTTATATTTAACATAAAAGACATTCTTAGTTTTTTTGTTACTACTTTTAAAAAACTTTTGAGTTTTATCCTTTTATAAATATCATTTTATTTTTTATTATGAACAATCCTTTGGAGAATATTTAAGATTTACTTTACTGTGAATATTTTTTTTAAGGATATCTTTTTTTTTATTATTTAACAAATATTTTGGAGAAATTTGTGTTTTATTTTTTTTATAAATTTATCAATTAAAAGAAATTTGAACATTATTAAATATGAATCTTTTAATGAGTTTTATGAATATTATTTTTATATTTTATTTATTATTATTTTAAAATTATATTTTATAAATATTTATTGAATTATTAAATCTTCACAGTCAGATCTTGGTTCAGTCTTGGTTGAACTTTAAAACTTTAAACTTCTCATTCTACTGATTATAAGTCCAGTTTGGTTTTCAAAATTTTGATTTTGATAGTTCAATACCTTTGTAGATGTCCTTTTCGTCTTAGGATTGTCCTTCAAATATTGACAACAATTTTGCCTCCCCGTGGGTCCTCTTCATATCGTTCCTTTTATCCCTTGCTCTTTCTAGTACTAGTTTTGCATCAATTTAATATCTATACTTGGTCCTCATGAGACTGTTTGATTCAATAGTCAGCTACCATTGCTAATAAGGGGGGTCTCGAGATTTGATGCTGGTATTATTTTTTTTTCTTTTTATTTATTTGTTCTAGGGGATGTTTGATACCCTATTCTCTTCTCGTATAATGGGGTCTATATGAAGGGCCACCTACTATTATGATAAACTAGACTTTGATTAATAAATTTACGTTTTAGTGATATTGAATTCTAATAATAGGAAAGGATTAGAACCTTAGGTGAGAATCCTGAAAACCTAGTTATCCAAGTAAATGAGAAAAAAGTCTACATAGACTCCCACTTGTCGTCTGCTTCACTAGTTCTCTTTTCTGATTCGACTTAATTTTTATTTGAATGAAGTAATTGTTGATTAATTGGTTTCAATTGGAAAATTTTCATTCGCTTAATCGACATGACTCTAATTGAAAGATTTGATGATTTGTGTTTCAATTAGTGGAAGATTTTATTCTTTTTGTGAAACTTTATTTAAATCTTGAACTTTTTTTCTCATTCATTGTATAGTAATTGGCTAGCCTTAATTTAATTTGGTGAATTTGTACTTACAATTTGTTTTATCTAGCTTGAATTTCAAACTAAGCTATTATTGTGGGATTTTAATTCTTGATTCATCTCATAATTAATTTTGGAGATAAGGTCGGGACGTAAACGCAACAAGAAACTTAATTTTAAATCAATTTTCGCAATCTCAAATCATGAGTGTTATCATTTATTGAGTCAAGAGTCTCAAGCCCATACGCTTGCTTGTACTTGAACTATAATCTCTTTTAGTTCAGTTTACAAGATTATGCACATATAATTTTTAACATATTATATTTTTCTTATTTTGCAAGCTCTTAAAGTTGCCCTCATATACTTTTCAAGCAGTTATCTCTAAGTTTAGGTATGACATTCAATATTTGCTCTTAGACTAAAATATCACATAAACATTATAAGATATATTTAGAACATACAATCTAGGATATACTCTAAAGGATAGTTCATGAGTATAATTAGATAGTCCAATAATTTATTTAGGCCACTCAATCCTTTTAATTAAATGACCTGACGCAGTTGGCTACAAATCCTCTAAATCACCTTGATATCTGTTCCACTAACCAAAACAATATAGATTAATCTTTTCATAAAGATATGGAAACCAAATAGATATAGCAACCATCAACTATAAATTTGTAAATAATCACTTAATTATTATCTCTTTAATCCAAATATATATTTATTAGAAGAAGTTTGCTTACCTTAGAAATTTTTCATGATAACAGAAAGTATGGATAATATTTCTCTCCAATCTCTTCTCTTGCTTTGATGATTTGCAAGATGAAGCTATAATTTCTCTCCATTCTCCCTGTCAGATTTGAGCCAGCAACCAGGGATGGAAAGGCTGAAGGTTTGCTTCCTTTGAGACCTTCCTTTCCCTCTTTCACTCAAAGATAACTTTAATTAACTTGTTTTAATCTTTCAATCATGCAGAATTTTAGCATGCAAGTGTACAAACTGTAAGCCATTAGGCCATGTGTCCAAGCTTTAGGAAGATTGACCAGCTCTTTAAGCCAGATCTCTCTTTTATTTTTAGTTTAGGTGAGCTTCAAATTAAATTTCAACCCATAACTTAACTTGGAATTTATTACTACCTTCTACATGAGCTTAAACTTCAATTTTAGCTGAAACTATTTCACTTTCTTTAAACTTCAAATTAGCCAAGACAGCAACTCAAATCAAATGAACTTTGTCTTTAAATATCACTTTTGATGTAGATTATCAGAATAATCAAATCTTCAACAAAAATTTCTCTAATCACCCACTTTCACCTAAAATTCTCAAATTAAATATAAGTGAATGCGATTAAAGTTTGGGATGTTATATTTCATCTCACTATGTTGAGTTTTAAGTAAATTATATATATAATTAATTTAAGAAAATAAAAACTTTGGGATTTAGGGTTTATGTTCTAGGGTTTTGAGTTTAGGGTTTGGTTTTCTGTTAAAGTAGTTTAGAGCATAAGATTTGATTTTTTAAATTTTAGGTTATGATTTTAGGGCTTGCGATTTAGAATATAATGAGATTTTATTCAGAAATGATGTAGAATCTGTAATGTTTGATAAGTAGAGTGTGGTATATGTAGTTGCTCTTTGCTATTAATATTATAAGTGTGTATGTCCCTCAACTTGGCTTGGATACAAGTGTAAAAAAAAAATTAGAATGAGTTAGATGAGTTGATATAAAAGATACCTCAAGATGATAATATTGTAAGTGTTATTTAGAAATTTAATAGCATTTATGTGGATATGATTTTGGAGAGATTAATGTTAAAGGTAAAATCATTTTAGAGTTTTTCTTAGCCTTTGATTTTATGATTGCTAATAATTTATTCAAGAAAGGAGATGAGTATATTATCACTTATGAAAGGATCTTCAATAATACAAGTTGATTGTTTTCCTTTGAGGAAATGAGATCGCTATGACTCGAAATATTGTAAGATCATTCCAAGTGAAAGCTTGTCCATCCAATATCGATTAATGAATTTAATGATTGAGAATGGAAACATCTTTAAGAGAATGATTTTAGAATTGAGGCAATGAGATATTGATGATGAAACTAATCATATGTGTCTGACGATCGGTAACTGTCACAAGGTGACGAATGATATACTAGGAGAATATAAAGAAAATACTCGAAACAATGAAGTTGTTTGGTGGTGGAAATGAGATGTACAAGAAAATATTAAAGAGACAACCATTTATTATAAAGACTAGTTTAAATGCAAAATTAAGAAGAATTGTGAGAAATATATAATAGCTCGACGAGTGTTCAAGATAACAGTTTGTAATGCAAACTATGTGGCTTTTGGTAATTTATATGAGAAATTGGACACTGAATAAGGTGGACACATATAGGTTTATCAAGATAAATGATAGGAAAGTTAAATTCATGACTCAAGTAAAATGAATTAGAGATGAGGGTGAGGCACTATTTTTCAAGTAAGAAAATAGTCAATATAGATGGATGAGTTATTTTTAAATTCTTTTTGTAAATAATATTTTTCTTATTGATAAGACTATAGTTGAGGTCAAGGTGAAACATGAGCTATGAAATAATAATTTAGAGTTTTAAGGTTTTCATCTTGAAGTGTAAATTTAATTAAGATAAAAGAACTTGTATTAAAGAGGTGACACTTGGTCATTTGTGTCATCAGGAAGAGTGAGTGATTTAGATATCTCGATTTAATCATATAAAATAGTAGTAAAATAGATGATTTTATTAGTATGATCTAGGTATGATGTATAGAGTGGGGGAATATATCTAGTATTTTGCATGATAGAAAAATCACTTTGATTGTAAGGTAACTTCTATAAAATAATAGTAAGACCGGTGATGCTATATGGTGTTGAATACTGGTTTACAAAGTAGAAATATACAAATAAAATAAGTGTCGTAGAGACGAGAATGCCAAGGTGAATGAGTCGGTATACACAAGGACATGGTGAAAAATGAGTATGTCTGTGAGAAAATTTAGTATCTTCAATTGAAAATAAATTCAAATACAGTTTTCTTAAATTGTTTTAACTTATAAATCGTAAACCGATAGAAGCTTCAATAAATAGAGTTAGATTATTGGATTTTGCCCATATAAAAAGAAGAAAAAGAAGAAGAAGAAGAAGACCAAAAAAGACATGACAAAAAATTATGAAGAACAATTTTACATGCTTTGTGCTAAATGAAGAGTTATTGGATAGAGTGTAATAGAATCAAATGAGTCATGCAGCCGACCCTACCTAACGGATAAAGGCTTCATTGTTGTTTTTAGAAAGTTTGGGTTTTGGATAATTACTTAATGCACATTTGTACAGATTATCATATTCTTTAAATAGATTTGTACTTATTTTTATTGTTAACTGTCTGTATAGTCTTCACCCTATGCAGATCTATCCCATTGCAAGAGCGATCTAGAGCAGTTGCATTCGTTTTTGGTGGTTTAAGCGTAGGAAGTGTTCTGGGGTATGTAAATGATTGTTACTTCCTCTGTCTCTCTCTCTCTCTCTCTTACATGCATTTTTTTGCTTTATAGTGTACTTTATTTGTTGGCATTTTGGTGACAGGGAGTAAGAAGGATTAAACAGATATAGCCATCAATATTAGTTTTCCTTCTATGATTACGTCCTACTATTGACTCTAGACATGCAAGCTCTATATTCTCAGTGATGCTTTATAATCTGAAGTTCTCATCTGCATGCATTTGCTAATGTTCATTTATATGAACTGAACATTTGATAATAAATATTGGTTGATGTTATTGAGAGGAATTATTTGTATAAAAATGAATTTTTTTAATGTCTCATTCCTAATTAAGCAGGAAAAGGAAAGAAACCTCCACTGTCTTATAATCCTATAAAGGATTATGAGACGTGAATTGATGCTAGCTTTAAACTACCAGGTTATTTGCTTCATGCTAGTTTTCAGTATATTCAAAACCCCTTATTTTAAGTAAGGGAGATGTAGTTTAATGTGGACAATCCCGTAAGTGCACACCATTGTCCATGAAATACCAACTTAAACCTATGCATCCAAGCTGAGATGTATATGTTCTTTAGTGATCTTGTTTATGAAATTGGTAATGCTGCAGGCTTCTCTTTGCTCCTCCCATTATCCAAACTTTTGGCTGGGAATCTGTCTTTTACGTCTTTGGCATTCTTGGAATAATTTGGTGAGTAAAAATGTCATTTTTATTTGAGAGTTCTTGTGTGTAATTCTGTCACATTTTACTTGCATGTAATGCTGCTTTTTGTTGAGCAATGTATATGTTCCTGTGCATTCTTTCTAAAATTTTTATCTTACATGTTGGACATCTTAAAAGCTAGTTTTTGAGAACCCAAAATTTTTGCTGATTTTTTGTTTAAATTTTTACTCATTGAACTCTCATTCAAGGTGTTTGGCTTTTGAGTTTGTTAGAGAGGCTCGGTCACCATATGGTGGTGAAGTCCATGGTAAGTAAACTCTCTGAGAACCTACTGCTGTTTAACGCTAATAATATGCTATGGAGTAAGATGGTTGCTTGATTAAGTGCACATCTAAATTTGGCTGCAGCTTCTTTTGTGATCAAGCACTTGGACTTCGTTTTTGCTATTTTCTAACATTTTGATTGTCCTTTTGGTTGCACTGTCATTTTGTGTTTACTTAGGTAAAAATGCACATTTTTTACATTAACATATATGTGTATTTGTATATAGCACTTAGTGTAAAATTGCATTGGGGTTTGAGGTAAAAGGATACTTGTCGATGGATCCCAACTTTTTGAATTTCCCAACTTAGGTTCCTAAGGTTGCATGTTGTGCTTTTGTTACGTCCCGGAGACAATGACAATGGTAAAAATATATGTTTTTTTTCATTCTGCTCCTCCACAGTTTCTCTTTTTCTCTCACCTACCCTCATTCTTTTTTTACCAATTTGCCCTTCCATTTTTTTTTTCCATTATAAATTTAAAATTGAATTTGAAATTAAATAATAAGTTTTAAAACCTATAAATATTTTCATCATAAATGACAAATTACTTTAGAAATTAAATAAAAAGGAAATTATAAATTTTAAAAAATTATAATGAAAAATAAAGGTTTTGCATTTTTAAATTTTAAAGTCCCAGAGAGGAGATGTGGAGCGAGGAGAGAGACTAAATTATAAAGTTTTTTATTTTACATATTTATTTTTAAAATTTTTATATTTTTTGAAATAAAAGAGATGAGTGAGAAGATTTATAAATTATCGATATTTCATGAGGCTTAACGTATTTGTATCATATCTGTATTAGATACTGATACTCAATACTCCATTGATACATATCTGGTACGCATTATGGCATATCCATTTTTATGTTTATTTTTTTTAAATTTAATATTCATTTGATATGTATTCAATAGTTCCTGATACTTTTAATTAAAAAAATTGAATCAGTCCATTCGATCTTCGCCATAAAACAATCAATCTTTAGAATTTATGGTTAATGTTGATAGAGTTATACATGAAGTTCACATGATTGAAAATGCAAAGAGTTTCACGTATGCTAGAGTTATGGTAGAAGAAAAAATTTGATATTTGTAAGGCATTACATCCTTTATTTAATTTATTATTTTTCACGATCTCATAGACAATAGTGATACTGCTGTTTTTTACCTTAGACACTTTGTCGTTACTTCTAATAGTCATTGATGATACTTTTTCTCTACCTCATCATATTATGGAAAAGGATCGGACTGTAATATTTTTTATTTTGCCTGTCTATTCAGTAAGTCAAAGACTCAGAGAGAAGAAGGCATATATCTATTTTGATTAGATAAATATATGTGATTTTAAGTCATAGTAATTATGTTATTTATTAATTATATGTTGTTTGCATTGAGTTAATTGATTTATGTTCGATTTAGATTGAAACTAAGCTTAACCTATTGATATGTATTTAAATTCTTATTTCTTCTATATATTTTATAATAAATTGAGAAGTAATTAAATAAACTTTATGATATTATTCTAAATTTAAATTTTTTGAAATTTAATAGTTGTTGAAGAATGTTTTCATTTTTTTTAAATTAAAATATTTTTAGTAGCATCAAGAATTTTTAACAATAGAAAAATGTAATTAATTTAATTTTTTTTTTAAATTTATATCAACAACGTGTATAAATTATTTGGTTTATATTATGAGTTATATCTAAACTATGATAATACAACACACACTATATATATTATTCCGATGTACTCGTATTGTATTTTTTTTAAGTTTATTGTGTCATCGTAATCGTATCATATCGTATCATATCGTATCATGTCGTATCGTATCACCGTATTGTGCTCACGCTTCAAAGGAGAAGATAGTTTAAAGGGTAATTACATTGAGGCCCCTAAGGTAGATCCTATATTTCATGCAGGTCTAAAAAATCAAAACATTCCATGTGGGCCCTTCACACGCAAAAACTATTCCATGTGTGTCAAGTTTGGCCATTAAGTCATTTTTTTAAATTATGTGAAAGTATTTACAATTATTGTCATAGTCAAACATATAAACAGAAAGGAGAAGATGAATTAGTATATGTACATGTTTAAATATTTATTTTTTAAAAAAATGTGGAGAAATTCATCAAAAAGACATCTATGAAACAATTTCTCGACAATAGGGACCCAAATGGTGACGTTATCGGTTTTATGGTCGTGCTTGGAATTGGGAGTCTATCTCATGAGCTCAAATATAATTACTCCTAGATTGCATTTTAAATCAGTAATCTCTCTTTTATTCTCTTTTTTAAGTTTTATAATTTTCGCATATTTTATTTTTCTTAACAAATAAATGGTAATTAAATTTTAAAATTTAAAATATTAAAACTCTTAAATGAAGTAATTTATATTTTAAATTCTTCTCCATCTCTGTCCTCTAAAAATGAAAAGCTTTAAAATTTAAATTTCCAAGATATTAGAAATAAAAAATTTCAAATGTAGTTCCTCATCTTTCTCTCTGCTCTAGAAATTTAAATTTTTAAAATGAAAAATATTAAAATTTTAAAATAAAAAAATAAAATGTACTTTTTCCTTAATTTATTTTTTTCTCTATAAGAATTAAATTAAAACATTTAAAATGCTAAAAATTTTAAATAAAAAATATAAAGTTTAATTTGTTGGAAACATGTCAAAAAACAAGTATAAAAAGTAATGAGAGTACGAAACCAAAAGAGAGAGGTAAAGAGTAGGAGAATGAGAGAGAGATAGAGATAATGGAAGGGGGTTGCAGCCGGTTGCCAAACCCTCCCCAGCATTTCTCTTTAGGAAGGAGCTGTGCAGTGAGCTGTAGAGAGAGACAGAGGAAGAGAAAAAAATAAAATAAAATTTTAAATATCTAAAATAGATTTTGAAGTTCAAAAATAGATTTGGTTTATAAATTTAAATTTTATGATTATAATTTAAAATTTGTGTTTTGCTAGGCTAAGATTGATAGAGCGGAGTTTTAAGTCTTAACTTTAAAATTTAAAATTTCTCAGATTTTAGATTCAAACTTCAAAATTTAATTTCTTAGTTTAATTTTTGTTCCTAATAACATGATTAATTTAGATAGTGAATGAAGTTTTAAAATCTATATTTTAAAGTTTCTAGTTTTTAAAAAAAGACATTAAAAGTACAATTTTTGAGCTTATTGTTTTTTATTGATTTAAAATTACAAATTGTAAAAATGTATTATTGTGTGGTTTAGTTAGGTAGAAATGGACATTCTAAATGTAATAGCTAAACTTTACAACTTGGATATTTTAAGATTTTATTTAAATTTCTAACTTTACCTTTTTAGGTTAGATGAAGGGGAGATTTTAAAATCAAATATTAAAAATTTTGACTTTGAAGTTTTAAAAATTAAATGAAAATTTGATATTTATCTTCCACTTTCTCTCTAATTCCCAACTATTGTGTATTTCTTGTGAGCCACTTTGGGGGCTTATGATTTTATAGCTTGACACTTTCTTCCCTCAGCTTGCCTTGTGGATGTAGAAGGCACTCTCCGTACCATCTAAATGTTAGTGATTTTGTGATGTTTTGTAGGATATTTTGTTTATTTATAATTCAAATATTAACTCAGTGAATGTCACGGTTGATGTGTGCGTGGCCATAATATCTCCGGTCAAGGTGAACAGAATGAGATACAGTTTTGTTTCCCACTTCCTTTACTCTTAGATGCTCATATCATTGTTTGTTTAGATAAGGGACAATTAGAGTCTTGGAGAGAGAGAAAGGTGAGAAGGGCAAAAAGGCGAGAATCAACTTTAAAGACTACGGGGTAGCACCTATGCAACTTGAGGGACCTAAATTTAGGAGTTTAAAAATTTGATTTGCAACTGCCTAATTACCGTAGGGTCCCAATGCAACTTAACTAGTATTTAATTATTATTTTAAGATTTATATCTACATACATTTTCTCTTGCCTCATTTATCCTATATCAATTGGTGCTGGTAGTACTAGCTATGGATATTAAACAGCAAGGGGGTATCTTAGCAATGTGCATATATAATAATAACAATGAACCAAACCTCTATCTCATTAGGTAGGGTCGGCTACATGATCTTTTGTTTCTATTGCGTTGTATCAAATAACAAATCTTCATTTAGCTCTAAATATGTAAGATCACTCCTTATATTTTCTAGTCATGTCTTTTGTTGCCTTCCTTTTTCTTTTTTTATATGGACAAAATTCAATTATCTAATTTTTCTTACTGGAGCTTTTACGGCCTACGACTTATATATCCAAACTATTTATGCCGACTCTCTTTGAGCTTATTTTCATTTGAGGTCAGCTCTAACTTTCTCGCAAATTTACTCATTTTTTATTTTGTCCTTGCCCATATATTCGCTCATCTACCTTAACGTCCTCATTTTTGCGACATTTATCATATTTGTGTCTTTTTGTTTTGTTGGCCAGTATTCAGCACCATATAATATTACTAGCCATATAGTTCTATAAAATTTATCATTAAGTCTGAGTGGAATATTTCTATGACACAATACGCCAAATGTATTTCTCCAATTTATCTATTCTGCTTGGATTTTGCTTATAATATCACAATTTATTTCATCGCTATTTTGTATGGTCGATTCAAGTATCTAAACTGTTCGCTCTTTTTGATAATTTGATTATCAGTTGTCATCTCCTCACTACAAATACTTTTTTCTTAGCTAAATTTACATTCCATATATTTAGTTTTTGATCTAATAAAATAAAATATTTTAGATTTTAATGTATTTTTTCATAACTTGAGTTTCAACTTAGCACTTTTTCTAGTCTTATCAATGAAAAAAATTTCATTTATAAAAATTATACACTGAAGTACTTTTTCTTGAATGTGTTCAGAAACTTCTATAATCATTGCAAAGAGATATGGACTTAAGGTTAAATGTTGATGTAATACAATGTGCATATATGAGATTGAAATGCATGAACTTAATGCCTTTGAGGCAAATGTTCCAATTGTGCCATTAGTTTCCGTACTAGAATCAATCTTCAAGTATAATTAGTAATTCCGGTTAGAATGTGTAATATTTTAGGTTTTTCTTTTTTCCCATGATTATAAAATTATAAATGTTCTATATAAAATTGTGTTTCTGATTGTTTTATGAAACGTTTTATTAGAAATAAATGGGCTCCTCCTGGATTATGTTGGCCCTTTCTTGGAATCCACCGCTGAAATGAAGTCATGGAGCTCAGCATTTGGAGAATTAATCTACTCTTTAAAGGTATATTCCTGGTACTAAGCAAGAAGCGAACATGCCTCATCTTTGCTTTATAATGTATAGAATGCATGTTTTACACAAAAGACTTGGTTTTTCTTTGTCAGTAACTAGGCTTACGTGCACCTTCAAAAATTTGTGGTGAATTTGAAGTGTTAATGAGATAATAATGAGGCTCTTGAGTGCTGTGAACTAGACAAGGCTAAGGCCCTTTTTGGTTCAAGCCTATTTTGTGGCAAAACTTTTTTTTTAGTAATATTTTAAATTTATCACAAATATCAATAATTTTATTTTACATCTAACACAAATTTCAATATTAAAAATTAACTTCATTTCACATCTAACATAAATTTCAACATTAAGATTAATATTATTTCACATCTTGTGCACCTCTCATTATTAAAATAAATTTCTCTTTCATCAAATTTATAAAATAAAATATTTTTTCTTTATTTGCCTAAAAACAACCACCAGCCAAATGAGGTCTAAGAGTATCATTTTGTTGCACTAGGTATTTGGTACATTGAGGCAGTAATGATTATTATAAGATATTAAGAAATGTCAAGATAAAAGTTTCACTAAATCACCAGACCTTACTAATTTAATGATTTGATAAACTTTTTTGCAGGTCCCAATTTTTGAGTTGTCCTTCAAATTGTTTTATTTATTTATATTTGTTTCAGTCGGTTTCCTATAAATTATTATATCTTTTACTTCGGTCCTTCCAATAAATTATCTATTTAATAAATGTTCAATGATTTCTTTACCTTCATATCACACATGAGGATATTTTGAGAATTTTTATTAAATACCAAATTTATCTCTTGTTATAACTTGACATGTTGACAAGTCTTTCCCTATTTTTATTGATTTTTTATAAAACTTAAAAATTATTTGGCAGAAGTTTTGCATAAGAAAATGATCAAGGTAATTTAGGTATTACATATCCAAATTTTAGTTTAGGCATACCTTTTGACTTATCCGTTGCCATTGAGGGATTTTTAAAAATGAAAGTGATCTGATTGAAATGTGGTTATTCCCTATAAAACATGGATTCTAAGGTGGTGCTGTATTTCTATTGAACCATATCAGATATAATACTTTCCACTCCAGGTATGTATCAAATAAACCATATAGTGTTTAAAAAACTAACAAATTAATTACTTGAATTTGCTTGGGATACAATGGGGAATGGGGATACGCATGGAATTCAGCGAGGATGAATATGATAAATGCAAAACAGAGTGTGGCTTTTTATTACTGAACATTTTCTAAACTAACAAAACACTATACAATTCCTCGTGTACTTCATTTCTTTAGGTGGTTGCCATCTCTAATTGCTACACGTTTGTTGTCATAGTTTGATCTCCTCACCTTGCCACCGTTGTCATTTTTCTTTATTCGTGCATCTCTCTCTAGAGCTTTTCTTTTCCCTTGTATAGAACGAGTATTCTACAAAATGGGATTGATAAATCTGACAGTGCATACATATACATATTAATATATTTGATATTTTATATGATGTATCCTCGCCATACCCGTATAATTTATTTTCTATATTTGTGGTATCACCATACCAATATTGTGTCGTATATGTATTCTATGAAGCACGAACACTTTTAAATACCATGTCGTGTCTGTGTCGGGTACATAGACATAGGGGGGGGGGGAGATGAAGGGAACATGGTGTCGGACACATCACATAGGTGTTCTAATAAAATAATATTTTAAAAAAATAAAGGATATTTTTTGAACATGTGAGGACTTTTCGAGACACCTTAAAATGCTTTAGGACACTTCTGAGGTATTTGCAGGATACTTCTAAGATGTAGGATATTTTTGAAATGAAAGACACTTTTGAGACACTTGACACTTCTAGATCACTTCTATGATACTTCTAGAATACTTCTTAAATACATTACACTTCTAAGAGCTTTTAGGACAATCCTGGGATACCTATAAGATAAAGTTCAATAATGTTAAATTTGTTTATTAATTTATATTTTTTAATACTAAACATAAAACTAAAATTTTTAGACACTTCTGTTTTCTTTTTATTCTTTTTATTAATATTTATAATTTTTTATTATTATTAAGATTTTATCTAATAAAATTGGAAACCAATCTCTTCTTCTTATTATTAAAATTTTATTTAATATAAGTTAAAATTTTAAGATGACTGAGTTAAATTAAATTTCTTCTTTTCTTACTGCCCTCGAGCCTCAAGAAAATGAACTAATCGCAAAAAGTTTGAAACTCTAGCTCCACCTCTATCCTTCTCTCATCCTCACTACCGAGAGAGTGAAATCGTATTTTTTCTTATTCTCACACGCTTTGTAAAGTAAACTCTAAGGCCCTTTTTGGTAATAGACTAAAAATTAGTGCTAAACTTACCCATGATCAAAATCTTAAATTTATTTTAAAAAAAATTTAAAAATTATTTTATATTTCTTCTCACACAAATTTCAACATTAAATAATCACATTATTCCACATCCAACTTAATTCTCAATAAATCAATCAACTTTATTTCACATCATACACAATTTTTAATATAATTAACTTACTTTATTTCATATCATACATATTTTTCAAAAATGGCTAAAAATTTCAACCAAATCTTCTTTTTTTTCTTATTACCAAACAGAGCCTAAATTTACATCCCAAATCTCTTTAATGTTGACATCTCTTTTCAAGTTCTCATCTTGTTCATATGTCACTTTTCTACTACTTGCAAGTCATTTATACTCAAAAAATGAAGTCTATTCTATGTTTTTGTATTTTCTTGGATATGAATTGTTATTTTTGTTATTATTATATTTGACATGCCATGCTATATTCATGCCCTATGTTTGGGAAATTTGTTATGCCGTTGTGTCGCATCGTGTTGTGTCTTTGTACCCTTATATCATTTCTGTGCTTCGTAGTTTGTAACTCTATATCATACCTGTGCTCACTGGTTATGACCATAAGAATATAATTGAATGATTTAATGATCTAGTTTTATTGAAAGAATTTTAAAAATATGTGCTGATTTGAATGATGCTTCTAGCTATAAGAACTTTTGACTTACCACCCTTGTCTATTTATTGAAATCACTAGATCTCTAGTGTGTTCTCTTTGGTGTGCAATTGTAGCTAATATCCATCTGCTAAGTAAAGTTTCACAAACTGTCATACTAGTTGATCAAAATGATAAACTAATTGGTTTTTTATTGATAGGATATCCCATGGAAAGCATTTGTCAAAAGCCAGGCAATATGGGCAATGGTGTATGCTCACTTTTGTGGTAGTTGGGGACACTATACCTGTTTATCCTGGCTGCCTACTTATTTTGGGTATATCTTATCATTTCAGTTCAACCTTTCTCTGATCGCATTCCCATAATTCCACTCCTAAAGCTTAATTAACTATTGTTATTGGTTATTGTCAACTAATTATTTTGTAAATTTTAACCAAACAACTCTTTAGCAATGTGCTTCTAGAATATTTTCTTTATTAGCAGGAATAATATATATTTTTCCAATTATGTTTGTAGTTAATCTTCTACATTAAGGTTTCTGCAGCCCTGAGCTTTTGACTTCATCCTTGAAAAAATATTTTTTTTGAACGTTGATCCTTGAAAAAATATTGCTTTATATCACAGCTCCATTTCTTTCTTTTTTCTTTTTCTTAATTGTTGTATTTAGCTTATAATTGCACTCCTAATCTGCTTGTTAGTATCCTTACTTATGGCTTGCTGCTCTATTTTTTTGTGACTAAAAGTCAATTCAATTGAAATTAAATCTATTCAACTGGAAATTGGCTCGACATAAACATATAGATGCATATAAATATACATACATATAAATATGTATTTGTATATATAGTTATATATACATATATGTACTTATGGTTTTGCACTTGTATAAATAGACATAATATACCTGATGAGCGTTAGGATGTTATAGAATATGTTTGAAGAGATTACTTAGTATTTATACGCATTCATACATATGCTTTAAAGTGTGCGCGTGCGCGTGTTTGTATTTATATTTTGAATCAACTTGGAAGCCAATAAACGTGGACTCATATTGAAAACATTGAGTTCAAATAGAGGCTACTTCGCGCTGTCTTAGCTTGCTTCTGGGCCCAGGTATCCACAATCATGTCCTGTTATTTGGCTTGTTGTATCTTTGTTTTTTGGTATTGTACGATATGTATCTTAACTCGGATTTGTTTAGTGGTATTTCTCACTTCCAACTGATTACTTAAATGGCCATTCTTTCTTATCTTACTTTTAGCTTGGATCTACAGCAAGGCCAAGTGCAAAGACATCCTTATGAAGCCCTGGCTAACTAAAGTTTCAAAAAAATTTCAAAACCCTAGCTAACTCAATGATTGAAATTATAGTTAATCAAAATGCTTAGTCATTCAGTTTGGATTAGTGTTTATGACATTTTGGCTGTGTAAAGTTTATTGAACTGTATAATTTATGGATTATCCAACCATTTATAACTTCAATTCTTCTAAATTAAATGTTAAAAAAAGAGATATCCTAAGCAAAAGGATGAAGTTAATAAGCTCTAGTAGATTGTCTCTTAGTAGTTATGAAGTGACGAGAAACCTCCTTGGGCAACTAACCTGACACTAAGGCCCTATTTGGGAGAGCTTTCTGTACAGCAGTTGTGGGCAAAAGCTTTTTCTAATAGCTTTGGCAGAAAATAGCTTGTTTGTATCTATACTATTGTTTTTATGCACGACAACTTTTTTTTTGAAATGTGGGCAACACAACTTTTTTCCGGAACAGTTTTTACATGAAGGTAGCTATGCAACATATCTACGGCAGAAAGCCTTCCCAAACAAGGCTTGAATATGCAATTATGCATGCATATGCCTATTCACACATATAACTTGAGCGTACTAATCCCTAATGTCATGTTCATGTTCATGCTTTTTTTTAAGATGTATGAATTCTCTCATGCCACTCTTTTTCAGAGAAACTAAACTGTTTCTATATGTTATGCATGCATGCATGCTTGTCCTTTGAATGCATGCTCATTGACCCCGGCTAGCTTGGGATAGAAGTTTTGTTGTTGTTGTGCTTGAAACTAATCATGTACATCTTTTCGGAATTTATTGAAAATTCCTATTTATTTTAAGTGGAAGAGTTATTTATAGAATGAGAAGGCTTAATCTTTAAAGAACCAAAAGGTAGATTTGAGAAACATAACGGTGACAATGCTAAGAGTGGGGGAGAGGAAGTATTTAAGGCTAAAATAAAATGTGACTACTACAAAGATGGTTAACAGGACGGTAAGTAGGACAATATGAATGCAAAGTGATTGGACCACTGGGACTGTAATTTGGATGGTGATGATTGGCTGGCAACCCAGTTATCTTAGTTGTCATTAACTTTTCCATCACCACATTCAACGCTTATATTCAACTTCACTTCCTGCTGAATATTATCCTGCTCTTACCCTACTTCTAATTGACGTGCTGGCGGGATTGCTGCTAATTTTGTTTTAGCTCCTAATTTTGTTTTACGTCCTAAAACCAAATATTTTCTGCTGGAATTGGTGAAATTAGATATTTTCTACAATTACTTTAATCCACCTCTGTTGGCTGCATTTTGTTGCTGTTTCTCCATTTATCTCCTGATGAATGGTCAATTAATCATGGCGTTATGCAGTGAAGAGCTTGGGCTCAACTTGGCAGAAGCCGCTTGGGTAAGCTATCCATTGCCTGAAATTTCCATTGATGTAATTTAATACTTTTTTCTTTTAGTTGCCTAGTCCGTTTCCTCTCGATTATAGAAACCTCATATATAGGAGTAAGGAGTGAAAAACAACCATGGTATCATATTTTTGTCAAGTTTTTAGCTTTTTAAATCATGGGAATTAATTTCCTTAATCTATATTACTTTGTTCGAGTACTTTGTATTGTCATAAGAAATGTCAAAACCTGCTAGATGCCTTTGATGCATGTTCCTTTCATTGTTCTAGGATAGAATAGTCTGATAAAAGATATTATATTGATGTGTTTCAAGAAACTGCATAGTGTTATTTTATGTTGGATTAAATTCTGTCAGGCTTGATGCCTATTTATATACTAGCTAAGAATCTTGCTCATTTTAATTAGTTTTAGTTAGTTATTTTCTGTTTTACTCTCTGCTCATAATTATTTTCTCTTTTGTTATGCTTCTTATTGCTTAATTCTTTGAGTGTGTGTGACTTGTGGCCAAAGAGGATGGGGAGTGATCATCGTGTGATGTCCCGAGAGAAAGGAATCACTATAGCAAAACGTGGTTCCTTCCGGGCTTTTAGGCCGGATGATGAGTAGTGAGAGGAATACAGGAATGAATAGTACCATATTAAAAAGATAGAGAAATTTCTGAGTTATATAAATAAATAGTGTGATCTCAAATAGTAGATACGCCTTTTAGAGCAAAATTGCAAGGTTAATGATGAAAAATTTTGTAATTATGCATGCTTGAGCTGGTGTAGTACTTGGATGGCTGATGCTCCTGGGAAAACTCAAGTCATGTGATTCCTCAAAGCCAAAGCGAATAAGACCTCTACATTTGGGACACAGGATGTTACAGTATGTTTATATATATATATCCATATACGTATACTTATACCTATACATGTACCTATACTTGTTCCTGCTTATGTATACATGTATAATGTACATGCATATGGATATGTATATGCATATATGTATATGTATAGGGAGGGAAGCTTTTAGTAGGAATGCTAGTTCTCTTCTTGGTTGTACTGTTTCTTGCTGCAGTAGTTAATGCTCTTCTTGTTCTAATTTTTTTATTAAGCTATACTGCAGCTTGATGTTCACCTTTTAAATATCATGTTAATTGCTTAAAAGAATTATAGAGCTTAGATATGAAACTGAACGCATCTGATATTGTGCCCATGTTGTAGGCTGAGTTCTATTTTTGTTGATCATCCACGCGATTGATTAGCTTCAGAATTTAAGACAACCTTGAAGTTCTTGTGTTTATATACTCTACTTCAATTTATATATCCAATTTTATATAAAATGCATAAAAGAGAAGAGTCATGTTAATTTAAAAAATTTGTTCCCTCCTAGAAGAGAAAATTATGTTTTTGAACAAACTGGTTTATTTGTAAGAAACGCATGGTTTGTTGACGATTGTAAAATTTAGATGCACTGAGCAATTCTTTTGGATTTAATCAAGATGCTTCTGTAAAGTAATATCTGCTGATAGAATTATTATTGTGTATGCATAAATAGGATTTAAATAGTACATTAGATTTATTTCTCATGTGACAAGTCTTTTTTTGGCTTCTAATATGAAATACTTGTGTCACATAAAATGAATCTAGCTATCTATTGTTGTTCATATGCAATAATGTTTCTGCTGATAACCCTACTATTCTGCAAGATAGTTTAGTCTTAATTCACATTTTCTACTATCTATTGTTCACATTCATAGCACAATGTGCAACTGCAGCCACTATAGCCATTTCTGTCAGCCACACTTCGTTTTCAGTAGATATTTCATAATTGTTTGTTCATGATATGATTTTTATTACAAATTTCAGGTCTCAATCTTACCTCCACTGAGTTCAATTCTTGTCACATCTTTTGCTGCATCCTTTGCCGATAAGTTAATATCAAATGGAGTTGATACCACAAAGGTAATTAGGAGCCATCAAAGTCTTCTAATGGTTTTAATAGAATATCTTTTTGTCATTTACTTATACATATTCCATGTAAACTTGAAGGAACAAATCAGTCATATTTTCGGATGTCCCGAACATGAAAAAACGTAGCATGCATGGGAAAGCGAAAGGGGTGAAGTAGAGAGAAAGAAGAGCAGAAAAGGAGGATGAAAGAAAATAGAGAAAGAGTGTTGTGGGAAACATATTTTTTGTTAATTTCTTGAAGCTACCAACTGCAGTATGGTACTATTACAGACTTCCCAACTATGCTACTAAAGAAAATAAAAATATTAACATGCCACATAGCAAAGATGCTGAAAGCAAATGCCTGCCTTGAATGTTATTGGTAGAACATTGCAAGATACCAAATGTGAAAAGAAAACTACTAATCTTTTTTAATAAAAATATTGAAAATTTGAGAAAGAAAACCAAACTCCTTTGTAATTATACATAATTAAATTTTTAAAAAATAATAAAAAATTTAAAAATATATAATTAAATTTAAGGTAAATTGCATCCAGCCTTAAGATCAGTAGGTCATTGCAAGATTTGTTCCATCTTTTTAAAAACCTTAATTTGAGTCTTTGAGGTTGTAAAATCGCTGTCAATTGGTCCCAATTGAAACATAATTGTTAGGTATTTACCATTATGCAGTAAGATTACTACCAATTAACTTTTTGGCTTTTTAAAATATTATTTTTGAAATATTAATATTTATATTTCTAGTTTTAAATTTTAGAGCTGAGAATTTAAGAAATGTGAGAAATTAAATTTTAAATTATAAAGAAGAGTGAAGATTGAAGGGTATAATGGTTTTTTAAAATGTATAAATGTTTCACTAGTTTTAATCAAGAAAGATCAGCGAAAAGGGAAAGATTTTGTAAGAGAGCAAAAATTGCAATGCTTTTACACCTCGAGGACTAAAATTGAGATTTTTTAAAAGATGAGCCTAACTTGCAATGCCCTCCCAACCTCTTGAGACTTGGATGCAATTTACCCTTAAATTTATTTTTTGCCTTTGACAGATCTGCCATTAAAAAACTCGTGCAATTATTTGCGAAATGCCTTGTTTTTGTGCTTCATGTGTGTTATGCGTGGTTTTAGCTTAATTCGAACTTAATCTGCTTTGCATGTTATTGTTCGTAGCTTATCTATGCATGGCACATGAACCATCAAATCAAGCTCAAATACTGCTGATTCCTTTTGCAAGGAGTATGAAAGATGAAAAACTAATTTCAAGCTTATACTTCAAGCTTTTGAAGAAAAGCTGTATGATTTTGTGGTATGTCCTCTTAAATTCTTATTACATATCTTTTTTTCCCTTTCTATGTACAGGTGCGAAAAATTTGCCAAACAATCGCCTTTTTGTCACCAGCGTTTTGCATGACGCTTTCATCTTTGGATCTAGGCCTTCCACCTTGGGAAGTTGTAGGAGTTCTTACTACTGGTTTAGCGCTATCAAGCTTTGCTTTGTCAGGTGATTTGTTAAGCTCTCGTTTGTCTTTTTGCATGTGAAAACTCAACATATATATGTTGTTTCTCGGCAGGTCTTTATTGCACTCATCAAGACATTTCTCCTGAATATGCAAGCGTTCTTTTGGTAAATCATTTACTTATATTGTTTACTAAAGATCAAGCATTCTGTGCAAAAATGTTATTCTTTCATGTCAATCAATAGGATGTATAAAGATTTTGTTAGTATATTGTCTTTTACGGTGTATTTGTTTGCTGAGGTTAACTTTTAACTAGACAGATATTTTTTTGTTTTGAGGCTTGTGAATTATTTATGTTTATTTTTTCTTCACATGACTGTTGATTTTAGAATGCGGGTAGGTGTAACACCTATTGACAATAAAATTAGAGAGGAATGTTTAAAGTGATTTGACCTAATTCATCACTTACACTTTGAGGCTCTATGTGAATTTGTGGGGATCCAGGTCATAATTTTAAATAAGGGAAATGATAGATTAAAAATGACTTAGAATAGGGTAACAAGAAGTGTATGAATGATGCGCGCCTTCTGGGATTGTTGCTTTAACTTGAGCTTAACTGTGGAAAGAAATCCATGTTATCTATGTTGTTTAGTCATTCTTGATATATTTGATGATTATAAAATTGTGTATTCATTGTGTTTTCATCATTCTTACATTCAATATGAACCTTCAATATGTGGTTGATTATGACTTGGATAGTATCATGAGAAGATTCACACAACTTGTACTTAACACAACATATAATATGAAAGTGAATAATTGATAAAAAAAAAAAATTTAAGCAATAATGACATGTCACAGGGTATGACGAACACTGTTGGAGCAGTACCCGGAATAGTCGGCGTTGCTCTCACCGGTTTTCTTCTTGATTCAACACATTCATGGAGTGTAAGTTTTGTCCACACAATTTTTTAGTTTTGTGGGAGCGCATATGCCTAAATCTTTCTATTGCATACACAACACAAACAAATTTCAAATACTACAAAAAATAACCCTCCACTTGACTTACATTGAAGATGTTAATATTCTATGATTTATTTACCAAGTGATTTATAGAAAGTTTCACGAATTGAAGTACATGTGATTAGTGAAAAGATAAATAACATATGAATAATATATTAGCATATCACAACAAACAAAATATTCTTAGCATCTTTGATAAAAGTTACCTAAGGCGACCTTTCATTCAATGTTGTTGTGATCTCATGCTATTTGGAGAAATTGATTGTTCTGTTTGATAACATATTTATATAATATCAAGATATTTAGATGTCATCCTAATTATATTAGAGGGAGATAACGTTTT
The DNA here is from genome assembly GCA_002786265.1 of Apostasia shenzhenica. NCBI lineage: Eukaryota > Viridiplantae > Streptophyta > Magnoliopsida > Asparagales > Orchidaceae > Apostasia > Apostasia shenzhenica. The sequence continues at coordinate 1,768,012 of KZ451971.1, read as the reverse complement.
ATTGGTTTTCAACTATCATTTTTCAATATAATAGTTTTGAACTAAACAAATAATAATTTAAAGATAACATATACATTTTGCTGACCCATTGTATATGTAAATGTATAACAAGAATTGAGAGTTTAAGATCCACTGTTTGTGTATTTATCCCCTTTTTTTCATACTTTTTCTTTTCATACTTCTGATCTATATGTATAATGCACTCAAATTGATAACTTTTTTTTTTTTTTTTTGCAGCTCTCTCTGTTTGCCCCTTCCATTTTCTTCTATCTATCTGGTACAGCTGTATGGTTGCTGTTTGCCAGCAGCAAACCTCAGAACTTCTCCAAAGATGATTGAATTATCATGGAGATTCCAATCATTGATGTTCTTCAAGATTTCTCATCATTTTGAACAACATCAAATTGAAGTGAAGCAGATAAATTTTTTTCCCCCCTTGATTGTATTCAGGTTTTGTATGAGAACTAGGGAATGCAGAAGAATATGCTATGAAGGAGAACGCATATTAGTTGTATATTTCTACTTATAGTTTGCATAAAAATATGTATGACAATTGAGTATGAAAATAAAATAATAATTTTATTTTTTATTTTAAATTAGTTTTTCATTTCTTTGATGAATGTGGTTATAATATACTTTGTTAGTAGATCCAAGATAAATAAAATATATATATATTGCTATTTTAAATGAAAAAAAGAAAGATTGCACTATAAAATCTCTGGAAACTCCATTTCATTTTGAAATTTGTATTGTTTTTCTTGATTTATGTTAGACCCATCTATAAGAACCAAAACTTTAAAATTTTAGTATGCTCCATTTTTTAAATTTAATTTCACATGTCATCATATAAAAATATAGACTATTAAATTATAATTTGATTTTTTTTTAAAAATACATTGTGCTAAGATGTTAATTTACACATTAGGATTATTTTGTTTTTAAGATTATTTTAAGTTAAAGTTAAAATAAAATTTAATCATTTTTTATTTAAAAAATTAAGAAAATTTTAAAGTAAAATTAAGATGTGTGTAAAGAGTAAAATAAAATTAATTTTAGTTTAGTTAACTATGGCGATGTGTAATTAAAATGATTGCTTTGATAAAAATTGTTAAAATAATTAGTTTTGTTAATTTTGTTTTATTTTCATTTAAAATTAAGTCGACAAGATTATTATATTTTAAGAATAAATTTGTGAAATTTACATTTTTAAGTCAAAAAGTTGTAACTAAAAAGAGTCGAGCACTGTTTAGTGCGAGAACCAAAATGGTATTAGTTTGAAAAATAATAATAATAATAATAATAATAATAATAAATAAATTTTTTAATTATTCTGTATAAATTTAATATTAAAAATATTATTTTATTTCATATACTCAATAATTTTCAATAACATATGAACTTTTTTAAACCAACACACTTAATTCGAGTATTTTGATTTAAAATATGAAATAAAATTAATATTTTTATTAAAAATTAAGGATATTTATCTACATGCTACACTATTTAATTTTATTTATGCATTACACATCTATTCTTTGTTAATTACGCTATGCACACTCAAAAATAACATAGAGCTTATATATACACACTTGAGTTAAAACTAAGTTAAAATCTATTTGAAAAAAAAATATTTTGTTAGTAAATTATTAAAATTATATTTTTAACCTTAATAGTACATATTTTTTCTTCCTCAATGCTACACTAAAGCACTGATTTGTCATAAAATTAATTCACGTTGCGGATGTCTCCTTCCTTTGTCATCACCTAAACATCAAGGTTTTAGAATTTTCATTCAAAATATATTTAAATATCTTTAAAATAATATGATGAATGACTCAGATTTTTTGTAACCTAACTATAGTGTGTGTATGTAAGAATTTATAATATATTGAGTGTGCATAATGTAATTAATAAAAAATAGATGGATAATACATAAATAAAGTTAAATAGTGTAGTATGTAGATAAATATTTCTAGAAATTATTAAGTATGTGAAATAAAATAATTTTTTTATATTAAAATTTATTTAAAATAATTAAAAAAATATTATTATTATTTTTATTTTTTGAAATTAATATTATTTTGGACTTAATTTTAGTCTTTATATCAAACAGGAGCTAAAAGAATTAATACAAAAACCAGAAAAAAGGGGCATATTCTCAGTCCATAATACATAAGGAATAAGAGAAGGAAAAGTGAAGAATTTTGCAGTCATTATTAGGTTTTGACTGGTAAGAGAATAAAAAAAGTTAGATTTTTTGATTATTTTTTAATAATATATATAATATGAAATAGAGTAAGTTAATTACAATAAAATTTGCATTAAATAAGAAATAAAATTGATTAATTTATTAATAATTATGTTGAATGTGAAATAAAGTGATTATTTAATTTGTAATTTGTGTAGAATGAGGTATAAAATAATTTTTAATTTTTTTAAAATAAATTTAAAATTTTAATTATGGCTAAAATTAGCTATTATTGTAAATTTGTTATCGAACAGAACCTGAAGTCTCTGTTTTATGCGAGAATCAAAATCAAGATTAGAATAGTACTAATTTTAAAAATAATCATAGTAATAAATAAAATTTTATTATATTTGAGTATTTTAGTGTAGGGTATGAAAAAAATTGATAATTTTATTAAAAATAATTAAGTGTGTGAAATAAAATAATATTTTTTATATTAAAATTTATATAAAATATAATAAATTTTATTTATTTATTTATTATTATTATTAGTACTTTTTAAATTAATATTATTTTCATTCTGTTTTTCGTCCTGGGGTCAAACTGGGCAAGTTTTAACCGATTAGGAGGAGGGAGATCCGAGTGCCGGAGGGCTTTGGGAAGGAAGAGATGCTGCGGCGGAAGCCGAGCGTGATCGAGCTGAAGGTCGACGACAAAGAAGAGATAGAAGAAGCCCTCCGCCTCCGCTCCCGCTCCACCCTAAACCCCTCAACCTCCAACCCAAACCCTAACCCTAGCTCCTCCTCCTCCTCTCTCCTCCAGCACTTCCTCGAGCCCCTCGACCCCGCCGCCAAGGCCCACCGCATTGGCCTACTTCCCCCAACCAAACCCTGAACCCTAGATAGATCGATATTGGGATGGAGCCCGAGAAACTCTTCTTCGACGTTATGTTGGTTTTGGGGGTTTTAGGGTTTCAAGTTATCAATTGCGACCAGTTGTGAGGTCGAGAGATGCAGGGCCGGATAAGAAGTAGCAGATTCGTATGTACTGCTACAAGTTGGAAGCATTCAAGCTCGGTGTTTTCGATCTGGGAAGCTAAATCCTTCTTGGGTGAGTTCTTCTCTTACTACTTGGTTATCATTACTGTTGCAAACTTTATGTTTATGTAGAAGTAGAATAGATCCGAGGATTATGTTCCAAACTTGAATTCTGCTAGAATTTTATATAGAATTGAAATCCAATTTCAAAGTCAATTTATTTGAAATTGAACTGATTTAACTTAAAATCTATTGGATATTTGTCTATATGTATTAAAATTTGAAATTTATGGAATCCAGCTAATTACATATTAGCTTCTTCTTTTACTGGGGAAAAGTATGTTCCTGTTCTCATTCCCACTAACGTTACTATTCTCACTAAAAAAGAATCTACTTTGGTTGCGATTGGCATAATTTTTTATTAGATAAAAACGCTTTTGGTATCGTTATTGGGGCTATGTTGCATTGTTCATCAGTTAATTATACAACAGTAATTTCTGCCAAACAGTTCTACTTTTGACAGCAAAATTTAATAGCAGTTTACCAACAACAACAACAACAACAACCAAGCCTTAATCCCACTAGGTGGGGTCGGCTACATGAATCCTTTGTTTCCATTGCGCTCTATCAGTTACCAAATTCTTATCTAAGTTTAAGTAACTAAGATCACTCCTTATAGTTTCTTGCCATGTCTTCTTTGGTCTCCCTCTTCCTCTTTGTACATGGGCAAAATCCAGTAACTCAATTTTTCTAACTGGAGCTTCAATTGGCCTGTGATTTAGATTAATAGCAGTTTACCAAACAAAAAAAAAAAAAAACTTATATGACCACTTTTTCTTATAGCTCTACAACATAACATTTTTTATACAAAATCTTATTCAAATAAAAAGTTTTATTCATATAAAGAGACAAGAGATGGACAGTAATCTTATGATGATAATATTAAAAAACTTTTCATGATCTGAGTCACAACCCCATCTTTGCTATCCAAGTTCGTATCGGCCGATGAATAGCACAAGAAAATAACACCTACATTTGTGGAGTTAAAAGCTAGTTGCTAATAGCCATTCATCAAGTTCCTCTTCCAATCTTTTTAATTAGATGCAATATCGAAAGCTTCTTGGATGTTATCAATTACTAAGATGAGCTCGCCAGAAATTCATGTCGTCAAACTACACCGAACTTGCTTCATTCAAAACACGTTATTGCGCACAAGGGGGACCATCTTAATTGTAGAGTTTTGTATATGCGACTTCAAACTTCATAAATGTTATGATTTCAACGTAGTTGTTAGGCATGATTGGCATATTTTTTTAAAATAGATGTTGCACGTTTTTTCGAATGTATCTACATATTCAAGATCAATGTATTTTATATGTAGAGTTCTGAAATCAACAACACTAGATCCCTTCCATCTTAAATCCATTTTAAAAGTTGATTTGTGTTACACAATTTGTTTTGTTCATTGTAGATTCCATTGTATTTGTTTTGTTATACTTATTGGGCACTAATTGAACAAAGTGAATTGTATGGGTGATATATATTTAGGCATATATGTGTCGTTTTTTTATTTGTTTTATTTTTTGGGGTAAATTATATTTAAATTATTGAATTTAAGGTATAATATTACATTTTTAATTTTTAATTTTTAATATTTGGGCCTCTAAGTTACTTATAATATGTCAATTAAGTTCTTTTATTATTTTTATTATTAAAATTTTATAAAATTATACTTTTATTTATCTCCTCTCTCTCCCTTCTCTGTGCATGAAGAAGGGGAGTAGCGATCGCTTGCCCTCTTCTCCCCTTGTCCCTCTCCCCTCTCCCCTCTCCCCTCTCTTTCTTTGTGCAAAAAGAGACTAGTGATGATATATAGTGCTGAATGTTAGTCTATAAAGAGAAAATATACTAATAAAATAAGTGTTGCAAAAATGAGGATGCTAAGGTGGACCTGTGGGTATACATGAAATGATAGAATAAGAAATAAGTATATTCACGAGAAAGTTGGAGCTGTATCAATTGAGAATAAATATAGCTTAGATGGTTTGGACATATAAATCGTAGGTCGATTGAAATTTCAGTTAAGAAAATAGAATTATTAAATTTTACCTATGTACAAAGAGGAAGCAGAAAACCAAAGAAGGCTTGTTAATTAAACCTAGATAATTCGCAAGAAACTATAACGAGTAATTTTACTCAATTATATTTAGATAATAATTGCAATAAAAGCGAAGGATTTATGTAACCGACCCAACCTAATGGGATTAAGTCTTGATTGTTGTTGTTGTTGTTGTTAAATTATAATTAATTTAAATGAACTTGTACGGAGTATTTAATATAACCTTGGGGACTAAGATGAGAATATTAACTAATCTTGGTGACCCGAATGTTAAAAATTTAAATTTGTGGACCATGTAATAATATATCTTCCAATCCCAGAATGCCACATGGCTAATAATCAACTATGAAAGGTCCGACTAGCGGGAGCTCGATTCTAAATTGAAGTAATCTTCCCAGTCTTGTTACGTCCCAAACACTTCTATATTCAGTATCAGTAACGACATGTTATATATCGTTCGAATCACGCTACTATAATTTTCAAGTAGGGTGTAATAGATTATAGTATTTTGAGGTAAATAAACTGAAATATTCAAAAATAAAATAAAATTGTGCATATCCTTTTACCCACAACATAGAATTGCTTGTTAGATTGATCTACTATGACACTAATTGTATCATCAAAGTTAATTATTTATTGGACAATTATGTACTTTTCGTAAAAAAAAAATTTGAATATTACTAAAGTTAATTTTTTTATAAAATTTGAACTATGAAATGATATGTATTTGAACAAGAATATAAAATTTAAAGTTTTATATAACATTCAAAGTTAATTTGTGAATGTGGAGGATCCAAATAAGAGTGGGCAATAGGTATGCTAATAGAGGATATAAGTGATGGCGAAGATGCTAAAGTAGTCTAAATATTTTTTAATTCTGTTGTCACATCTAATATATTTTAATATAAAAATTAATTTTATTTTTATATAATATATATTATAACAGGAGTCGTTATTTTATGTGTGAAAATTAAAAAGCTCGCTTGTATATTCAACTCAATTCTCTTTTGATTCGAAGTTAGCTTGTGCGAAAAGAAATTAATTGAACATGTAATCGATTTAATATGTATATAAATAGATACATTAAGAGTTTTTTAAAAGAATTTTTTTAAATATAATTGTGATATTTTTGCATATAAATATATTATAATAATTTATATAAAAGAAATAATATTAGTCATGTATAAAATTTTAATATGAATAATCTATATTTTTATAGAAAAATATACATTATAATTAGGTCTAATCTAATTTGAAATCGAAAAAAATTTAGTACGCTCAAATTGAATGTAACTTGAAATTAAAATTTTAATTTTGAGTTGAGTACGATTCACATGAAATTCACTCAAAGTTTCCCCTATATTTTAATATAGAATTTAATTTAATTTAATTTTACCTCTTATATAAAATTTAATATTAAAATATTTTTATATTATATGTCAATATATATATATATATATATTTAAAATTTTTAATTCAAAATAATACTCCATTTATACTAGGGCAACAGTTTTGATTAATATGTAGTATGTAATCCAACTTTAATTAAAATATAAAATCATTAATATATTAAATTCAATAAATATTAACTAATATTCACTTTACTCATTTCCATTTATTTACTCCTTAACACACTTATAAATGTATAGATTTATTCATATCGGCTTGGATAATTATATAAAATAAATGTACTTTAATTTTTAACAACATATATATATATATAATAAATATTCAAGAAAGTGTAAAAATAAGAGGCAATTATATGTACTAGTATGTTTCACGTGCGTTGCACGTGATTTATTAGCAAAGAGTAATTTTATTTAATTCAAATCGATTTTTAAAAATATTTGATAATAAACTGACTGTTCTAGAATTTTTAGATTAGAATTAAATTAAATTCTTTTATACGTTGCACTACAGCACGTGACACATTGCATGAAAAAGACAGGATGCCAGTTATAATTTATTTTGTACGTATATTTTTATATTTTTATTTATTTGATTGTTCAATGTTGTTATATTAAAAAACAACAAACAATTCATCTAATTTGATATTTTTTTTGTTACAATTAAGCAAAATATTTATAATCATCATAAGCTCACACAAACTAAACATCAAAACCCAAATTAAGCTTACAGAGTAATTAAGATCTAACGAAACACATATTTTTTCTATTCCATATATATATCTTTCTTACCATAAATCTCATCCATTTACGACCTATTTAATTTAACATAAAGATCACACCAGTTTTATCAGCTAACAAAGAGAATTGGATATTCTCTTACATTGCTTGCAAATTAGTAAATAGAGTGAAGCAATACTAATTCAATTAAATTTACTCTTTATCAACTCTGATTTATAAAGTAAATATTAAAGTCATTTTTGTCTAATATTCGACTAATTTCTTTGGACATATATAGTGAAAATTAATGACAATATGAACACATTTATAAAATCATAATTCTAACAAGAACATATTTTTCAATTATAATATATTATATATTATAATTTTTGAATTAGCCATCTAATATTTTCTACAATTTATAGTTTATACTTTATAGTTACTTTTCAGAATATAGAAATAATAATTTATTTATTGTCTAATTTCAATGTTATTTTTTTAAGCATTAACTGTATATATTTTTGTTTTATATAAATAGCTTATTTGTCAATTTCTTCAAGCTAACTATGCGTTGTATATTATAATTATATACCACATATATATAATAAAAGTACGGACTATGTTTAGCCTATTACATGTACGAAAAGGCAATCCGCATGATGTTTGTGTGACTTTAGCGAATACTAATAACAATAAAATGCAAGTCTACTTTGTTAAACCAGACTTTAGTACGTCCTTCTGTTATATCTAGACTTTCATGCATATTTATATTACAAACTTTATTTGCTTTAATAGTAACAAAATAATACTATGCTTTTATTTTTTTTGTTTGCAAATCACTCAAACACTTTATTTGATATCATCTAATTTTATATTTTTTTATTAATATTTATAATTTCATTTAAACAGGTTTTGAAAATGCCCATAAATATATTTAGAAATGAAAATTATTTTATTTAAATCAGCTTAGTAACTAGATTTACAAAATTAACAGACCCTTCTCTTCTTTGTAATTTCCTAGCCCTAAAATAACATTTTCTCGGGCACTCAGCCTTCCATGGCCGATCGCAGTACCCGCGCCACCCAGCGACCTCATTGGCTTCCAGCCGTGACCGCAGCAACCCTGCTACCCGTTGGCGCCTTTCTTCCGTCCCGCCGATCGCTGCCCTAGCTGCGCCTAGGAAACAACACCGCCACCGCACCACGTGGACCTTTACCACCGCCGCACCGCGCTCGGCCTTCGCTGCAGCAGCTTCACCACAGAAAATCGCCGCCGCCGTGTTCCACGCAATCTCTCGCGACATCACCGCTGCACCGGAAAACTGCGCCACGCCTGTTGAGGAGCCACGTCAATCTGAGGCGCACTCCATCTGCTCCATGTTGCTCGGGCGACGGCGGCGCTGCCGATGGCTGATTCGAAGATGAGGTTTGCGGCAACGATGAAGGCGGCGAAGTCGCCGAGCTCGACGCGGAGGTAGGCGAAGGAGCCTCCGGCAATGGGGATCTCGACGGCGAACTCGGTGTAGCAGATGGCGGTGAGCATGGCGGAGACGCCGGCTGCAGCGTAGGAGAGGACGATGGCTGGGCCGGCGTGCCGGTGGGCTTCCTGTCCGGTGAGGATGAAGATGCCGACGCCGATGTGGTTGCCGATGCCGAACCAGGTGAGGTCCCACCAGGTCAGGCAGCGCCTCATGTCGTTCTCGCTCTGGCAGCGGACGTCGCCCAGCTCGGCGGCATCCGAGCAGCAGCCGAGGAAGCGGTCCTGGAGCCGGTGGGGTGTCTCGCGTGGGTCCCAGCAACTTTTTATGTGATTTTTTAAAATTAAATAATTACAGATAAGACAAAATATTTTTTCTCCTGCTTCATTCTTACTTTTATATACAAGTATAGATATAGATATATTTTTTAAAAAAATAGATATATTTATTATATATATTTAATATTTAAATTTTTAATATTGTATATTAATAAAAAAAATATATAAAAATTATAATTTTATTACATGAATTATCATTTTATAGTTGATATATAATATTAAAATTTTAAGTATAAAATAGATAAAATAGTTTGATTTTTTTACATATATGTAATTGTCTTTAAAAATAAATATAATATTCGGATATAATATAGATAATATGAATTAATATTAACATTAAAAATTATCTTAATAATTAAGCTAAATTGAAATTTTGTCGGGTCATAGGTAAAATTGGGGAATCGGCGAACACGTACCTCGAGACCGAACGGAGGTGGCGAGCCGATCGGCGTAGGGCTTGAATTCTCTCGCCGCCTCTCTTGCGGCGTGTTTCCCGAGAGAAACCCTAGACGCGGAGGCAAAGGGAAAGGATGGTGCAGCTACGAAGCGATCGTCTTCTCTCATTGAAGAGGGCTTCCAGTTTCTCGTCCATCTTGATTTGTTTGTACCTTCTTTCCTCTGTTTCTGCCGACGAGATCTTCGCAACTGCCCCTGGTAGTCTGCCCTGTTTCCGATTTATCTTATTTTTCATGTACTGGAGTTTGTTTGACGCTTGTTGTCAGTTTTTTGAAATATTCTCATGTTTTTCCGCTGAGGGTAAGTTAGGAAAGTGTTTCTGCTGCTTTCTTCATGGAATGATGGCACAACTCTAACCAAACGAGTGATATTTCTGGAATAAAGATTGTTTAGTTGGAAAGTTTCGCACATGGCCTTGCATGGGATGTTCTTTCAAGTTGTAAGCTTTTGAGTGACGAATGTGGATGACATTAGTGGCATTTATTAAAGTGGAAATATGAATCACTTGTCTGAAGGTGACTGTTATGATCCAATTGCTTGGTATGGAACTTGAGTCCCACATTGGAAATTTGAGATTCTAATCTGAGGCTTATGTGGACTTTGGATTCTCCACCCCCATGCACTAGCTTTTGGGGTGTGGCTCTCCTAAAGTTTGTATAAATTGGTATCAAAGCTGTCCACTATTGTCTCCCGGTTGCAATGCGTCAATGGTGATGTTGGTATTGCGGTGTTCGGCTGGGGATAGTAAAAGCTAGCGCAAAGTCGGTCGGCATGGGTGCTATGACTTTGGAGTGCGGTAGAATATTACGATCCAAAGTTGAGTCTCATGTTGGAAGTGTGAAGCTCTAATGTGGGGTTTATATGGATTTTGGACTCTCCACCCACATGTGCTAGCTTATGGGGGTGTGGTTCTCCCAAAGTTCATGTCAATTTTATGAGTACTTCCTGAGTCTACATACTACAAGTATATAAAAGTTTTTATTCTTAACTAGTGTAACCACCCTCATGCTGTTGAAGGAGGGAACTCCAATGATGGCATTAATAGATGCTCTATTATCAGTCCCTTGTTCAATGTAGGATATGAAATTTTTTCTTAAGTTGTCTGACCACACTCATGCTGTTGAACGGGGGAATTCTAGTTGCCTAAGTCTACAAGTATATAAAATTTTTTCTTCTCAACTAGTCTAACCACACTCATGCTGTCGAAGGAGTGTATTCCAATGATGGCATTGATAGATACTCTAGCTCAGGCCCTTGTTCAATGTACTTTTTGATATCTTCCTTTCCATTTTTTTTACTCTGATGTCCAAGTGTAAACTTTTCATTGCAGCAAAAGAACAATCCTTGGCTCTTTTTTCATCAAACAAGGCATTGGATAGCATTCTTCGACCTGGCTCCCTTGATTGCATAGATTGATTCTGTTCTTTGTTGCTTGTTGCTGGTGAGCAGAAAATTCATAAGAACCCCCATTGATATTGCTGCTACTGCCTTGTTTGTTCCAACCTTTGTACCTTCTTTACTGTTGTACTATAGATTCTTGAATTTTGGCTAGATTAAAATATTTTGTTCAACTTCAAAATTTGTATCCCAGCAATTCTTCCTTGAGTTCTCCAAACTAATGGAATATGATTTAAGTAACTCTAAATGTGATTAGGGCATCAAATTTATTAGTATAATTTTACACTGTGCTTGATTGTTTCAATCCATTCAACGCATATATAGGATCTTCATAAACAATATCATCAAATCTCGTCTTAATTGCCTTCTTATTATAATCCCACTCTACAGATGTTGTATTAACCCTAGCAAAATTCTGCTGCCATTCTAGTAAATTGCCATCCAAATAAATGTAAGCCAGTTTAACCTTCCAGTCATTCTATGTTTGGCTGATTTCAAAGAATTGTTCACATCTAAATTTCCAACTCATGACATTTTGTTCAGAAAATATTGGAGATTGGCTTTAGGCAATGGACTTAAAAAAGTGTCCATGGTTGCATTGGTTACCATGGGTGTTGGTATAGCAAAATTGAAGACATTGACTGCGATGTGTTTGGCATGGGAAGGATTCCTTGTTGGTTGAATGGTCTAAAGTGCGATATGTCCCTAGCAAGTTTCTTCTTCATTACGTTGAGGTCCTGCTTATATCTTCTATCAAGTGATCTAATTGCCTCTATGAACCCCATCTTTGATTCATTATGTTGATCTGCAATGCTCTTAATCACCTCTTACAGAATTCTGATCGTTTCCTCTAGGTGCACCTGAGATTTTAATAGTAGTTATCTAAGGGTGGTTTGGCATTTGCTAAAAAGGCCATGGCTTTTAGCGATGATTATTTTAATTTTTTATTTTAAAAAAAATAAAAAAATATTTTTGTATTCTTACACAAACATTAAAAAATAACTTTCCCTTCTCTCCCTTCCCTTTGTATGGGAGAGTTTCATTTTACTTCAATAGCCATTCGCAATGTGGGACTGAATCCACAAAGTTGGTAAAATATTTTCAAAAATATTAAAGGGCTCGGGCAACAGGTTTGCAACGAGGAATATTAACTACTATGCTACATACAAGCATCTAATTTTCATATGAAAATATTATATAAATATTAACTTTTCAATTAAAATCAATTCTATCTCGAGCTAATTCGATGTGATTCAATGCTGGCTCGAGATTAGATCAAAAAATATACCGAGTCAGAAATATGGATTGTTAGTCAACTCATTTATATCAAATTGATTTCAGTTCAATCTAAAATTCAATTCGATTTTCGTTCGACTTTGATCTTCAAGCCATATAAACAGCACTATTCATGGTGAAGCCACATATTGAAATAATGATGTATTTGAAATTGGCATGAAATCTGGATGTTTGGTGTGCTCAATGATTTTGTTAGGTATTACAAAGTGAGTTGTACCTTTGGAATGCAGCTTTTACCAAAGAATAAACTATATAATAATCGTGAAAATTCAAAGTCCAGAAATTTTAAACCAATTTAAAATCCAAATTGAATTGGATAGTAAATTAGAATTTACCAATAAGGGTGTGTTTGTTTGTAAGGTTAAATTTAAGAAGGTTAAAATTAAATTTGGATAGAGATATTTTTTTATTGAAAGTTGTGAATGATGTGAAATAAAATTAGTTATTATATTGGGATATGTGAGGGATGTGATATAAAGTTAGTTATTATGTTGGAATATGTGAGGGATTTGATATAAGTTAGTTATTATTTTAGTAATATGTGTAGGATGTAAAATAAATTTAATTATATTAAATTTTGTGTAATGTGATATGCCTGGTTAAAATTAAACTAGGTTGATTTTAAACTCCTAGACAAATGGGGCCTAAGAGACTTGTTCTACTTTTTGCTTTTCTAGTTGGGTAGTCCTTTCACAGGAGGTTAACTTTGTCTAACCTAAATGGGTTGGTGCCCTATTGAATTGAGCATGATATTAGAGGGCATAAATTTCAGTCTTACTTTAGAATCAAAAGTATGAAATGACAATCTTATTCATTGAGTAGGGCGGTCCATGTTCCAGTAGTTGTTATACTAAGATATGCTGTATGGGTAAGGTTACCTATAATAGGAAAACATGAAGTTGGAACTTGGAACCATTATTATATTTTTTTTGCGTGTATATCTCCATGTCCCATAATTTGGGAAGTTGCCATGTTAGAGTGTTGTGTCGTATCTCCTTGTCCTTATGTCATTTTTGGTGCTTCCTAGATGGGGAACTTTGCTAGTTGAGTTTGATCTTTGGCTTGGCTTGATTGTTGAACGATTAATTGACTTCTTTGACCGCTTGTTTGATAGATTTGCCACATGGACAGTCGGTTCAAACATCAAACATATGTATCACATGTTTGAAAAACATTGCACATAGCAACCTCTTACCTCATTCTATCTTGTTTTAATTTTAACGCCTCATTGACATACCTTCTCAAATGTCTTTTTAGAATTTTGTATGCCATAGTACATCTTTAAAATTGGTATATAGATAGTCTTGTAACAAGTAATTGTTTGGGGTAAGTTGCTGACATCATATTTTATCTCATGGAGTTGATAGATAAACTAGCTTTTTTTT
>KZ451971.1:1699179-1754181 GCA_002786265.1 Apostasia shenzhenica | reverse complement strand
AAGTGAGGGTATAAACCAAATATGATAAGCTAGATATTATGCATGAAGTTTTTCAAATTTTTTTGATGGGAGAAATCCTAGTGATTTGTATCGGCACACATCTTTTACATAAAACTTTAGAAATCTCAATCTCATAAGATACAAATATACAAAGTCATATGAGATAGACATGACTTATTACAGATAATGGTCTGTTTGTTTGTAAGGTTAAATTTAATAAGGTTAAAAGTTAAATTTGGATAGAGATATTTTTTTATTAAAAGTTGTGAATGATGTGAAATAAAGTTAATTATTATGTTGGGATATGTGAGGGATGTGATATAAAGTTAGTTATTATGTTGGAATATGTGTAGGATGTGAAATAAATTAAATTTTTAATATTAAATTTTATGTGTGATGTGATATGCCTGGTTAAAATTAAACCAGGTTAATTTTAAACTTCTAGACAAACGGGGCCTAAATCATATTTAAGGTACCAAGGATTTAAATAGTTGTGATCGATTAAAATTCAGATCTTTCAATTTGTTACCAATAAATAATCTTAATTGAAATCAGTTAATAAGCAGTAAAATTTGAAAATTCATATCTAGTATTCTTTGAAAGATTCAAAAGTGAGGGTATAAACCAAATATGATAAGCTAGATATTATGCATGAAGTTTTTCAAATTTTTTTGATGGGAGAAATCCTAGTGATTTGTATCGGCACACATCTTTTACATAAAACTTTAGAAATCTCAATCTCATAAGATACAAATATACAAAGTCATATGAGATAGACATGACTTATTACAGATAATGGTCTGTTTGTTTGTAAGGTTAAATTTAATAAGGTTAAAAGTTAAATTTGGATAGAGATATTTTTTTATTAAAAGTTGTGAATGATGTGAAATAAAGTTAATTATTATGTTGGGATATGTGAGGGATGTGATATAAAGTTAGTTATTATGTTGGAATATGTGAGGGATTTGATATAAGTTAGTTATTATTTTAGTAATATGTGTAGGATGTAAAATAAATTTAATTATATTAAATTTTGTGTAATGTGATATGCCTGGTTAAAATTAAACTAGGTTGATTTTAAACTCCTAGACAAATGGGGCCTAAGAGACTTGTTCTACTTTTTGCTTTTCTAGTTGGGTAGTCCTTTCACAGGAGGTTAACTTTGTCTAACCTAAATGGGTTGGTGCCCTATTGAATTGAGCATGATATTAGAGGGCATAAATTTCAGTCTTACTTTAGAATCAAAAGTATGAAATGACAATCTTATTCATTGAGTAGGGCGGTCCATGTTCCAGTAGTTGTTATACTAAGATATGCTGTATGGGTAAGGTTACCTATAATAGGAAAACATGAAGTTGGAACTTGGAACCATTATTATATTTTTTTTGCGTGTATATCTCCATGTCCCATAATTTGGGAAGTTGCCATGTTAGAGTGTTGTGTCGTATCTCCTTGTCCTTATGTCATTTTTGGTGCTTCCTAGATGGGGAACTTTGCTAGTTGAGTTTGATCTTTGGCTTGGCTTGATTGTTGAACGATTAATTGACTTCTTTGACCGCTTGTTTGATAGATTTGCCACATGGACAGTCGGTTCAAACATCAAACATATGTATCACATGTTTGAAAAACATTGCACATAGCAACCTCTTACCTCATTCTATCTTGTTTTAATTTTAACGCCTCATTGACATACCTTCTCAAATGTCTTTTTAGAATTTTGTATGCCATAGTACATCTTTAAAATTGGTATATAGATAGTCTTGTAACAAGTAATTGTTTGGGGTAAGTTGCTGACATCATATTTTATCTCATGGAGTTGATAGATAAACTAGCTTTTTTTTCTTTTATATTCAGCAGGTGTTGCATTTGGTCGAAGTTCACGTGAACCAAAGTATAAGATAGAATATTATCCTGTGGAGTCTCCCTTCCATCCTGTGAGTGAAATTGTTGTCCTATTTCTTCTCAGTTGTTAATTTTACTTATTATTTTCTCATTTTGATGAAATTTACGTGAACCAAAATATGCGATGGAATTGCTCAAAAAAATGAGAGAATATCGTCCAATCATTCTCTTTACATCTAATGAGTAAAATTTTAGTTCTTTACACCTTATTTGTTTTGAGCCTTAAAACCTCCAAAACTCCTCTAAAAGCACTTTTATTAATATTTTATATTTATTTCACATCATACATAAATTTAAACATAAAAAATCAATTTTATTTCATATCCTAGACAAATTCCAACCTTAATTCATTTTGGTGAGGAGATGAATCGGGCAATTTGACGACTAGGATGACTTCACATTGTTCAATTCAAATTAATTAAAGCTAATCGAAGATTTTCATATTAGTTGCTTCTATATTTGATTTGAGAAAAGTTCAAAGTTGATTTGGAAATATTTGAAGACTTCTAGATTTGGAGCTGATTTTGTTTAGTTATAATAAAATTAGTTTTATATTTGCTCTAGATTTATTTGATTTTTTAATTTTCAGCATTGATTATTGATTTTTTAAATCTTATTATGAGATCTCTATATATAGAGGTCGCTTTGCATTGTAAGGAAATGACTTATTTTGATGAATGAAGCTATATTTGAGTTTTCTCAAAATCTAGATCCTAGTTAAGGAGTCAAATATTCCGGAAAAAGAAAAAGTGATGGTAGCTTTAGGTGAGAATCCTTTAATAGCTTAGTTATCCTCTAGAGTGAAAAAAAATCTATTTTTTCCCATCTTCTGTTCACTTCGAACCACACGATCTGTCTCCTTTGTCACGCGTCTGCCTCCGACGCACGCCCACCTTTATCCTCCAACGCTTGTTTGTCTCCAACACTCCAGCAACTGGAGACTGCGAGAATCCGCTTGAGTGGCACCCGGATACGAGTACGTGAGCTTGTGAGCAGTGATTGCACATGCATGCCTGCACCCTTAAGCGTGCCCACACCCGCACTCGTGCATGAGCTCCCATGAGTGCGGGCGAGCAACTCACCCGCTCATCCATGAGCTCGCGCAAGCAGCGTGCACACACTCACGCAGGCAGTGCGGATGCCACCCGTGCGGCCACTCCAGCTTTTCCTCTGCCCGCCAACTCCAGCCACTCCTCAGGACCTCAGCTCTGTCCACGATGCACCAGCTTCACCTCTTATCATTCATCAGTTTCGAACACAGTACGTCCTGTGGCGACATTGCCACGTTCAAGCTCATCGACTTTGTGCTGGACTTCTACTGCCCTCATCAGTATAATTTCTCATCGGATCCAACTAATCGCTGATTATTTATTTTCAATAAAATTACTGGCTCTAGTTGATTATTCAGTTTAACTCTAATTGTGTGACCATAAATTTAAAGCTGAGAATAAAATTATTGTTTGTCTATTTGTGAGACTTATCTTAATTCCTGAATTTCAAATCTTATTTCTTGAATTAAAATCGATGCCTTAATCTAATTTGATAAATATTTTATTTATCAGACAATCCACTTTAATTTTAATTTTAAAATAATTTAAATTTATGGATTTATAAATCTTTTTTATTATGTAATTTATTCAAAAAATATTCTTGTGCTTAATTAAAATAATTTGCTAGTTAACTTTGCTGGTTATAAATTTAAATATTTTTTTTTTTCATCTCGCATCACATTTGATATCCTACACATATCTCAATAGAAAAAAAACTTCATTTCACATCTATCGCAATTTTCAATAATAAAATAATTTTATTTTATATTATAATATAAAAATAATTTTCTCTTTTTTTATCTCAGAAAAACTTAAAATCTCCTTAAAATGTACTCTGATCAAATGAGGACTTAGTTTTAGTGTTGATATTCCTATTTTTTTTGAAAAAAAAAATGCAGACACACCCACACACTGTCGCAAGATGTTTTTGCAACCACTGCAATTTTACCCTTCAGACCTTTCTAGTGCATTATATTATGGATGCTGGAAACTGCAGGCCTTTCGATGAAATTTAACATGTGTACAACACTAAAATTTTCATGACTTGAGCGGAAGAGGTATCGGCATATTTTTCTTTGTAATGAAAAGGGGTTATCCTTTCCTGTTATTGGACCTACAAAGAAGTACGATGGAGATCTATTACAAATTTGTATTGCAGGACAACGAGCAGGAATCTTTGGTGATGACTAATAAAGATGGACAACATTACATATGTTTCTTACCCATTGTTGAGGAGACCAGACCTCTGAAGCCAATAGTTCAAACAAATTCAACTAGCATTGTGTTAGAAACTGACCGGAGGATTAAATCGAAGACACCTGATGAGCTAATTGAAGTGATTAAAGTCAAATGCTTATACAGGGTAAGGGTTTTAGCAGATACTGTTTGAGGCAGATCTGTGTTGAGTGTTTTAGATGTTTGACATAAGTATCTGCATTTCAGCATGAAGGGTGGTGGTCTTATGAGTTCTGCCATCAGAAACATGTCCGACAACTTCATTTGGAAGATGATAAGGTAAGCGTCTTAATCTCTGATGAAATGTTTTCCAGGTGAATCCTATCAATTACCTATACTAAAATGTTGGTTATATGTTCTGATTAACATTAACTGAATTAAAGGTAGCAGTCTTATTCTAGTTTCTAGTTTATAATTGCTATTTTTTATGAAATGATTTTTATTATCTTTGTTTTCTGAATCATTTTAGGATGTTTAATTTCTCCATCATGTTTCTTTTCATAATTCTTTTTTTTTTCTTCCAATGGATGAGGAGCTCTTATAGATAAGTAGCTTGTTCCTTGGCATTTTATTCATAGAAAATAAGTACAGCTAAGTATGTTTTTCAAGTGTAAGTTATATTTTATAATCTTTTCTATCTAGCGTGTAAGTTAACCATGTTGATTGAGGTTGTTTTCCAAACTTAGCTCTAGCCCACGAGAAACAGGGGATACTTTCATTTTTCTGAAAGGTGTAGTAACATTACGGTGTTGAAAAGGACAATAACAGCATGCAACATAACATGCTTTTCCAAGTTCTTTTTTATTAAGAGTTGAAATTTCAGTTAACTTTTCTACAGCACATGCTTTATCATTTGCATCAGATTGGTTTGAAATATTTAATACTGAAGCTTCATTTTATGTTTGGTTAATAAGTGTACATCAGTAATTATGAAAAGCATTCACCTTTTCATATTCTCCAAGGAAAATGCTCGGTTCTGTGCATTATGGGGTGTACTTATCACATGTGGCTCTACTTTTTAGCATGAAGGGATGATTAATGGTCTTATTCCTACTAAACGAAGAAGCTATTTCCTATATTTTGACTTTTAGCCTCTAATCATTATGAGCTTGTTTGGCAGCTGAGTTAATCTTATCTTGATTTAGTTTTAATCCCACTTTTTAGTTTTGCCAAAACAAAGGCAAATGATTCAATTCTTTTACTCAACATAAATTCTGAAGAGAGAAATTTCTTTTGTTACTCTTAACGAAATTAAGCTGAACATTTCTACCTGCAAAGTGCTTAATAGTTGTTACGTGGCCCACCTTCAGTAAGCCTTTATAAGTTTCTTTTACAATATTGTTGAAGTCAAATAATATGCTTCTGTTTGTTTTGATGAACATATCAATTTGGTGAGTATAGTCTATCAGTTGATTCAACTTGGTCAAGAGATACCTGATTATGCATCTTCTACTACATGTGCGAAAATTTGTGCGAAAATTTCTTATTGTTTTTATTTCATGTATAATTGTAGATAGGAATGAGAGTGCATCGTCCCACCTAATTTTTGCTCAATCCTCGAGGAGAATCGCACTTTTTCTACTTGATGTATTTGATTTACTTTTTATAGTATTATAGGCTATGGCCGAGTTAAAAAAAATAAAATTAAACCTTTTATTTTATCAAAACCTTTAATATAAGCATATCAAATTGATGGACCCTAACTCAGGGGGATTAACTTGTTCTTTTTGTCTCCATTTTTGTTAAACTTCCCTCCTCTTCACTAAGGCTACGTTTGACATAGCTTTGATGACAAGTAGTGTTTTTATATACAGTTAAAAGATGTATTTGTTAAAATAACTATGAAAGAAATTTTGGCTTTTTTATATACAGTTAAAAGATGTATTTGTTAAAATAACTATGAAAGAAATTTTGGCTTTTAAAAAGCTAAAGTTGTTGTAATAGAAAGCTAAAAAAAATAAACTATTTTAAACAATTGCATTAAATGATTTGTGACAAATTTATCGTCACACATTTTATATATTATCTCGAAATATCCAAAGTAGTCATATTTATGGTTATTATTTATATAATTAAAAATCATTAATAGTACTTGTTAATTTTAAATTTTGATATTATATAAAATAACAACAACCGAGCCTTAATCCCACTAGGTGGGGTCGGCTATATGAATCCTTTGTTTTCATTGCGCTCTATCAGTTACCAAATTCTTATCTAAGTCTAAGTAATTAAGATCACTCCTTATAGTTTCTTGTCATGTCTTCTTTGGTCTCCCTCTTTCTCTTTGTATATGGGCAAAATCTAATAACTCAATTTTCTAATTGGAGCTTCAATCGGCCTACAATTTAGATGTCCAAATCATCTAAACCGATTTTCTCTAAGTTTATCCTCAATTGGTGCAACACTAATTTTCTTTCGGATATACTCATTTCTCATTCCATTCTTTCGTATATATCCACACATCCACCTTAGCATCCTCATTTCTGCAATATTTATTTTATTTATATGTTTTCTCTTTGCAGGCCAGCATTCAACATCATATATCATCACTGGTCTTACTACAGTTTTATAAAATTTTAATATTATATATAATTAAAACTTATTATAATTATGTTATATAGTTACTAATTATTATACAAATATTTCAAAAATTTATTAATAATATACATATAGTTATTATATTAAAAATAATATATATAAATTAAAATTATTTATAGTCAATTTAATCATATGCAAAACAATACATATAATAACATATATGAATAAAATACATATCATTATTTATCAATTCCATACATATAATTAAAAATAATCATATATGTGACCAATTTATTCAAAAGCAGGGGTGAGAATGATTCGAGTTCGAGCTAGTTTGTTTCAACTTCAAACTGGCTTGAGCTTTAATCCAATCATCTCAAGTCTTCTAAGAATTGAAATTAAAAAAAAAAAAAAACCTCTGTTAGGATTTTAAATTGGGTTGACTATACCCACAAATCACTTAAAAGATATCTTAACCACAATTAACACATTTATATGCAAGTAATAAATAATTATAATAGATGACTGAATGCATATTTATATTTTAAAAAAATATAGATCTAACCAAGTTGATTCGATCTGGCCGAGGCTTGTGGTTCAACTCAGTAAACTTGAGCCGAGCTTAATTCAAGTGAAATATCGATCTAAACATCGAGCAACTATCGATTTTTGAGCCAAATTCTCACCCATAGTCAAAATCATCAATTGACCATATAGCACAATAGTTTTTACCAAATAATTCTTCTTTTGGCAACAGATTTTAACTGCAGCCTACTAAATAGGAAAAACAACTTTATACAATAGAACTTAAATTCTTTTTTTTCTATGGTTCATAATGTTTAGTAGATTATTATTATTATATTTAATTTTTACAGTAGAATGTTGTAGTTTCCAAGTGAGATTTCATGCTGGCTATTTGGACTGTTTGTTAGCTTCACATGGCAAAGTTTCAGGCTTGATATATATCTGAAGGCATAGCTTGTATAAATTTGCAGGCTATTCAAGAGTTTGTAATGGGTGTCTTTGATCCAGAGGCAACAGCTGAATTCAACCAAAAGCAGTCAGATGCTTCCTTGCTGAAGGATCCTCGATCTAAAGATGCTGCTCAAAGGTAAGATGCATTTACTTGGGCAACATATTTCAATCAACAACCAAAGAAAGATGCTTGGTACACTGGGCAACCGAGTATTCTCGCTGTGACTTCGGAGGATAGGTTTGAAGAAGAGTGGATTACCCCCTGGTCCTATAGGTTTTTAGAGGTTTTCACATTGATCCAGGTTTTATGAATAATTTCACTTAGATTTTTTCTTCCCAGTTTTGATATGTAAATTTCTTAATATGGTCCTTTTAAGTAATTTCCATTTAAAATTTTACAGTTTTGGTAAGGTACATGTCCAAAATACTCCTCTCTTTTCTTATTTGGTGGGAGAGGGAGATTGGTATGCTCGTTTAAATTGCTACAAAATTAAGGTTGGACTGTGAATTGATGTTAAAAATCCCCCCAATGGGTGAAGTTTACCGTTATTGGAAATAGTCATTGCAAATATTGAAGCAACTTGCGCCATAATATCTAGAAGAAACTTGATTGCCTACTTGTCAAAATTAGGTACCATGCTCATATATACACAAATGGAACTATCTGTGATCTGACTAATCAACCTCGAGAGACAGAAATTAGGTTTGTTTGCTCAGAACCAACTGTAGTGCTGAGTTCGATCAAGGAGATCTCTACTTGCAAGTATGCCATCACTGTGCAATGTCCCATGCTCTGCAAGCATCCGTAAGCACCATTCTTCTTCTTAATACTCACTTTTTATGTTACTAGCAATTGTTACATTGAAGACAGACTATATAGATATTAGTAGGTTTTCAATTTTTCTGGGTTACATCCATCAACTTGAAAAGTTAAAATAATTGCATATATTGAACATTCTCATTAGCTCCATTAATCAAAGTTTACCCATATTCCTATATATAAGACATCTTTCTAAAAGTCATCATACTTTCTTTTGAAGTACTCATTTTTGGTATGTGGATTTGGATGACTTACATATCCTAGGTATCAATTCAATTGAAGAAAACCACCATGTCCAATCTGTGATGTTTATAGTAATTCAGAGTTTTATATGTAAATCTAAAACGTAATTCACTGTCATTGATGTGTTGTTTTTATGTCTTTTGTTGTCTGAAAGAAAAAGAAAAAGATAAAACGGCTCAGGTAATACATTTAGAGATGCCACTTTTTAACTGGACTTGAGCAATAAAATTGGATCTACATGCCTGTGCTAGGGGTGTCAAGATTGGACACAGCTTGATAACCTAAACCAAACTTGATTCAGAAATTTTGAATTTGGGCTGACCAATTTAAGTTTTTGGGTCCTATTGAAGGATCTGACCTGAAAAATTTTGGATGGTTCTAGTTCAGGTAGGTCAGGACTGGTTCGGGCAGCCCGAAAAATTGGTTGATTCTTGAGTAGTGTCAACGAGATGAGTTTGAACGAGTTCGTGCTTACTTGAACTCAAACACAATTCAAATTAAAGTCAAATTGACTAGCTATTAATCGAATTGAGTTGACTCCCCAAAGAAAAAGTTAATTTAAATTAGATTAATGATAAATTACAGTTACACATTATATTGATAATGTTATTAAATTATATACTGAAAATAAAAACCCATTCTGTGTGCCCTGCGGGATTTGAACCCAAACAATTTACCAAAGGGCAAGAGAGATTAACCAACTAAGCTGGAATAGAACAACTCATGCAACAACTTATTTTTTGAGCAAACTTGAGTATATTTTGAGCAAGCCAAGCTCAACTCAGAAATCAAAATTTTTGAGTTAGTTACTCAGAAGTATAGAGTTCTGATTTTTCTTAACCACCCTACACTGGAGTATGGTATATAAAAATGATAAGAATAACTCCTACCCTTTCAGTTATTTATGAATTCACGCTAAGTCATAGCTATTCTGTTACACTAGTATCTGACTATTTTCATTTTGTACCTTGTAATATGTTGAAATTGAAATGTGTTGATGTCAAGCATATTTTGATTTGAGTTTGGGTTGACTCAAACATTGCTGCGGGTTGGTGAATGACTCAGAAAATTTATTGGGTCAGTTTCTGTTGAATCTTTTCGGATTGGATCAATTTTGAATCAGAACCTGATCTGTAAAAATAGTTTTTGATGGTTTGTTTGTCAGACGGTGGAGTTTATTGGTTCGTTTCTAATTCAAATTGCCTGGACTAGACCAACTTTTCTCGTCCAAGATGTGCTAGGATTTGGTTGAGTTGACCTAGAACTAGCCCAACTCTAGTTTGGTTTTCATTCAACCCAAACGCTGCTTAGGATTGGGTTTGGATCATAATGAGACCCAAATATCAGATAGGTTGGGCTTCATGCTTGGGGGGTTCCATTAGGAGAAATTATTGGGTGATGGACATCCCACGTGTTGAGAGTAGCACTAGGAGAAATTATTAGGTGTGAACATCCCAATACATGGGACGTCCGGCACCCAATGGAGGGCGGCACGGAGTGGGTGGGGTCTGCTAAGCGAAGCGAGTAGCATTGTGCCTCGTATGCCATACAAAGCATTTAAGTTTTGTTTCGTATGACGTATACAAAGCATAAAAGATACTTTGATGAAAAGTGAAATACATTTTTGATGGTTTGTATGTCCGCGTAGAGCGAAGCGGGCTCTACTCCTACGTGTTGGGATGTCTGCACCCAATAATTTCTCAACCCATACCTAATCACTGACCCATTTTGAGACCCATAAACCTTTTAATGAGTTATTTTTGCTCTTATTTGTGAACTTATTGCAGAATGTTCCAACAAGAAAAGCCGATGTGGCATACCATCCACTGCAATGAGATGCCTGATGGGGCGTCTTGGGAGAATCATCCTGGAGGTACCCAAATCACAGTAATTGCAGATCATTCTGATCATTATGCAACATGATTTGTACTGGATTTGGAGAAAAAAAATATGTCAAATCAGATTTTTATGCACAAATTTAGCTTTCCATTTGCTTTTTTCTTTTTAATTTGACTGACTGATCAAGGGCAGAAATTTGATTGTTTATTATATCAATGTTAATCTTGGTTCAACTTTGTAAATGGTTTTAAATCTATAGATATTGTTGGAATGCTATATTGAAGATTTTGTTGGAATTGGTGGATATCAACCAAAGTTAGAAATTGGTACGTAATGTTTGTTTATGTTGATTTTTTTTTTCTTCTGTTGTGAAATAGAATGCTGATATATTCTGTTTGCAAAATTTAATATTATTTAGATGTCCTGCATGGTCCAAAATAATTATAATGTGGGAAAAAAAAAAGAATCAAATCCTCGAAATCAAGATCTATTAAACGAACACAGAACCTGAGTGCAGTCATAAATAGAACAATAAAAAATGATAATAACATACAAAAAACTATAATCATATTATAGTTTTTCTCAATTAGATATTTAATATTAAATAAGATTTTTAAAATTTTGCATTAAAAAAACAAAAAGGCTTTTAGGCAGCAGGAGCCAATTTCTCCTGAACATGAAGCGGCAGGCCAGGCCTCCAGGTGGTTCCATCAGGGCCGTCCATCAGAGTGATGCCCACAGAAGCCAGCTCTTTCCTGATCTCATCAGACTTCTCATACTGCTTAGCATTTCTTGCTGAGGACCTCTCTTCCATTCTCTGCAACACCTGTTCCTCCTTGATCCCAGCTCTCCTCAGGGCTTTCTCCCTCAGCTGAACTAATGCCTGGGAATTCAAAGATTTCTTAGAGTCGATTAAGAGGAATTGGTTCGAAGAAATTTATGAGATAATTTGATTACAGATTTACATAATATTTTTAAAAATTTAAGAATTGCCATTCTAAATGACATTTAGATGTCACTAAATATATGGACATCCAAATTTCAAAAAAAATGAGGGACGTAATTAGATGTTGCTACAAATTGGGTGACACCTAAATGTCAAGAGGAGCATTTGATTTAATATTATTTGGAGAAAATAATTATTAGATTTGATGATATATATAAACAATTTTCTAAAAATGACATCTTGATATTATAACATCTAAATAATATGACATACTAACAACATAACATCGGACCAAACACTCCCTAAGAGCAAATGTTTAAAATGCCACTATTGCTAGTAACTAAGAGGTCAATGCCATTCATTCAATCAGAATTTCAAAATGACATAATTTGTTGCTAATTGGGCATCAACATCAAGCCTCAGCTCATGACGGGACTTCAAGCATAAATCGTGCATGACAGCTTATTAAAGTTGTGTACCCTTAACGACTTAAAGGTATGCGACTTGTGTGTATAAGTTGTACTTGTGTATAATATATTAAATACAAGTTAGGTTGAGTATGCAACTTATAAAATATAAGTCATGCTGAATATGTCTTATAGCTACATGTGCTATAAGTCATCTTGCAGCACGACTCATGACGTAAGCACATCTTATAGACAGAGAGTACAAAAACAACAACCAAGCTTTAATCTCAATAGGTGGGGTCGGCTACATGAATCCTTTGTTTCCATTGCGCTCTATCAGTTACTAAATTCTTATCTAAGTTACATAACTAAGATCACTCCTTATAGTTTCTTGTCATATCTTCTTTGGTCTCCCTCTTCCTCTTTGTATATGGGCAAAATCCAATAACTCAATTTTTCTAACTGGGGCATCAATCGGCCTACGATTTAGATGTCCAAACCATCTAAGTCGACTTTCTCTAAGTTTATCCTCAATTGGTGCAATACCAACTTTCTTTCAGATATACTCATTTCTCATTCTATCCTTTCGTGTATATCCACACATCCACCTTAACATCCTCATTTCTACAACATTTATTTTATTTGTATGTTTCCTCTTTGCAGGCCAGCATTCAGCACCATATATCATCCCTGGTCTTACTACAGTTTTATAAAATTTACCCTTGAGAGTACAAAATGTTTTTTGAGTCGAATAAAATCGCGACTTATTCTAAGATTAAGTCAATATGCCTTATCGTATAGCCTTCACAACTTACACTCAAAATAGCGAAATTTGGTGAATCAACCTACTTAATTTCTATATGAATTTGAAATAATTTCAAGTCTAATAAATTGAATACAAACTAGTTAAACCATAAATTTAATTTAACCTAATTAAGATGTTCTCACTCAAATGAAACCTGCAGCATTCCAACTACATCACTCCAAAAACTTCAAAACCTTAAATTCGTTCATCAATTGGTTTAGTTTTCATAAAACTAACATCATTCACAGTACCAAATTCCCATACAAACATATAAATACATGCACCTGCTTCCGTAAACATTCAAGCTAATGCAATTGCTTTTTGCCGGTAAGTACTAACATCCAATGAAACCCGCATATGTTAACCCCAAATTACACTTTGTTTGGTTTTATATCAACCCAAGCTATAGCATGAGAATTAGCTGTGAACGATAATTGAATGTATGAATTGATTATACCAAGCAAATTGGTTGTATTTTTCAGTTAAACTTGAGCTTAACTCACAACTTTTCTTTTTCCAAAAATTGTCATATTGCAGTTTATTGTAAGATTTGAAATAAAGTTGGAACCTTCCTTTATTTGAAGGATCTAAAATAGTTTCCCAACAAGACCAAGCTAGAGCTGTAAAGATAAAATAAGATCCTCGATAAGCTCAGATAAAATAGACAAATGAAATTTTGATGTTTTGATGAACCCGAGATGAAAATGCATTTTACAAGCGAAATGTAAAAAGTAAACTTGCATGTACACATAGATACATACCTTCTAGAATTAAGGAGGCATTTGGTTCAATGTCGTTGTGATGCTATATCATGTTAACTAGAGAGAGCAATCGTTTGATGTAATGATATGCTACAAATTACGACTCTAGGGTGACATCTAGATGTCACCCAAATCGGACATCATCTAAATGTCACCTACCCTATGAGAAAAAGCAGTAAGGGAAGTCGGAATAAGAGAGGTGAGGATAGATTCCATGATGGGGAAGCTGAAGGCTACCTTTTTAAATGTAAATTACATTTAGATCCCTAAATTCAAATAATAATTTAATACTTTACTCCATAATATAATAACTTTGATTCTCAAAAAAAAATATATATATATAATAACTTTAAACCAATCAAACAAAAAATTGTAGGTAACATTAGACATCAAGATCACAATACTGCATTGAACCAAAACAAACACCCCCAAAACCCTTTTCCCAAATCTTTAATTTATCACTAACAAACGCAACAAAAACAAGGTGTTCTAAGTGTAATATGAAAGATTTGAAAGTAAAAGATGCATTTTAAGAATATGTAATTCAGAAGAGCCACTATGAACTCGAAATGGATGGTTCTTCTTATCATAGATAGCACCCGTATATCTCAATAAAAACTACTAACCTCTGTGAAGCTAGAAGGTTTCAATCCTAGAATGGCAAGACCATCCTTAATTTCCTTCTCCAGAATTCTAAGGGAATCTATCCTCATTTGCTGCTTCTTACCCTGCAGGAAGTAACAAATAAAACGTTTGACCTCAATCTCACCTGAGGTTCAACTTTAAAATTAAAAATACTTTTCAAGTTTAAGCTTTTCTGAAGTCTTAGGTTTAATCAAGTGAGAAAAAGAGGAAATAACTTAAAAGATAGTAAACCTTCTAAGTCAAGTCTCAGCTGAACCCAACCTGAGTTAAATCTGGTACTAATTAGTGCCCAATTCATGAAAATCTAATATAATTCAAATGCTTGTATTTGATAATCAGAATACCACATTAAGCTGGTTCTATAACACACCAAAATCAACTTATTTAGCTGCACAACAACGAAAATGTCGATGACTCCATCAATAGATAGACTTGGGAATGAGTTTGTGAATGTCTATTACTTTACTGTGTGGTCACAACTATAAAATCAAGATTTATGGATCATTAACATCTTTCAGTAACTTTATCTCAGCTATTAGGATATAATTTTTGAATTTCATTTACCAACCATCCTTCTCATTTAGTACTCCAAAAGAAGCAATTTTCACATCAGTAACTGCATGTACTTCCAACATCACCAACTATGAAAGCTAAACGGCATTCCATTAAGCAAAAACTTCAATGTGGAAAAGAGTTTGCTTTGATTTTCATTAAGCTATAATGGGATATCCCAATCCATCTGGCCTTTCACCTGGGTTGGATTTGTCAATGTGCAATTATCCATGTTCTTCATTTGCAACCTGCCAAAGCACACATTCTAGGAAAAATATTTACAAGATTAGTGAGGATTATAGTCATTCAAATTACCGTTTTTGTCCATAGAAGGAAAGTACCGTTTAAAGAAACTGTAAGTTGAAAATAGATAACCAGAAGAACTTATAGAGAGATCAAAAGAATAGCGTATGTACTGATGGTTTGCTAAAGTGGGGGAAAAGCTGGTTTAAATGAAAAGTTATGTACATTAAATTTTAACCTTGAAGTAGAACCAGAGAAGAGTGAGAGGCAAGAGAAACTAGAAGAAGAGAAAGGAAGGGAAGAAGTAGAGAAGAAGATAAAGAAACCATTTAGAAAGAGAAGTCAAGCAGAAGAGAAAGATGAGAGAGAATAAGAGAGTTGGGGGAGGGCAATATCCTATATTTTATTCAAAATTGACAATTACATGCAATTAGAGTACAATTACAGAATCCAGCTCATACGTTAAAAGGAAATAAAGAAAATTTGCTTTATTTCATCCATTCCCTCCCACACAGTTTTTCAACTCTTTCTAGTACTTGCTCAACAGTCAAACAACTTGTTCTATATTCTCATTAGCCGCATCTTTCATAAGTTACAAGTTAAACAAAGGAATTTATAAAGAAAAAACTTGTATTCATTACATAAAAATGAAGAAAAGCTAAAATAAAAGACTCCTATGTACCTCCTTATATAAATAGTAGGCGACTAAGAAACCAAGGGCTAAAACAATAAAAAGCCCCACCTCCACCAAAGTACACTCAAAGATCATCATCATCATCATTTCCTTTGAGAACAATTTTGGCTTAATTCGAGTTTTCTCTCTTTGGGTCATAAACTAGCTGCTCTTTATCCATCTAGAAATAGTCAACTACATTATGACCCTTCTTTTGGTGGTACTTGTAGAAGACTTAGTGTTTAGGTGCTTGCTTGCCTTCACTTTGCTTTTCTTTTGAGTCATTCTTCAACTACCCCCTTTTAAGGAAAAGAGTCTGGATTTAGAGTTCATTGGTAAATCGACAACATCCAACAGAGTTTCCGATAACGGTGCTTGGCATTCCTCTTCCAAAGTAATAAACTCTTTTCCATTTAACATGAAATCACGGAAACCATTATAACATGTAATCATAAAATAACAAAATAGACATTGAAATTTCGAAAATATCCAACACTAAATGCAAGCGGTTATGCCCTATGCATGTCTGCTAACAATTGGCACGTAGTTGAAAGATTGTTCTCGCACGATCCAATAACCATCAAGGATTTGACGAAGTCGAAGAATGCCATGCAAGAAGATGAAGAAACCCTCCAAAAAAATCTTTCATCAAACAAGTTTGTTCAGTTCCCATGATATTTGACTACAACTGTTTGACTAGTAAGAAACACTCCAATCAAACAAACTATTGAACAAGTAAACTCATTACTCCTTTGCTTCTTCGGAGCAAGGTGTCCAACATGAGAGAAACAGTTTGGAAGCCAGAAAAGAATTTTAGTCACATTTAAAATTCTCAGATAAAGAAAATATAGCCTGAATTTTCATTCTCAGAAAGAACAATAATTAAACCTTAAAACAATGGAATATCACAGCTTCGAGTAATTTCAATATAAGACAAGTCACACATGTAAAAGGCAGATTTAGGAGTAAATATCATTACAACTCCCAGATTCTAGGACATGAAATGCTTACTTTACGAGTATGAAGGAGATCATTGACAATCTTTAAAGGTTCAGAGAATGAAGCCAATGCAACAGAAGTGTGTAGATCATCAGCCAATGATTGCTCAAAATCAACACGAAATTTACTCAAGTAACCTTCAATATCTGCTGGCACAGAGCCCTTCAGGTTTTCAATCTCATTTTGAATCAAGGTCTTCTCACAATCACACATGGTCTGCAGTAAACCAAACCACAATAAGAACATTTGAGTAGCTGGTCAAAAAGGATAGCTGATTCTGGTATTTACCTGATAGATGTAATACAACCGATCGGACGCAACTTCTAACTGTGTACTAGAATAATTAATTGGAGACCTGTAGTGTGTGCCAATTAAGAAGAGCCTTAAAGCCATTGGATGGTACAGATCTATTACCTGAAAGTATAGAACGCTCAACCAAATGTAAAATACCAAATATTTCAGTCTGATTGTATGGTAGAAGCAATATTTAAAAATAGATGCCCACGAGAAAACATATTCCATCAAGGATCATTCATCATAACACAGTTTATCTGTCATATAAAATAGTCCATCTTAAGGAGAAATTTCTCAAAATACAATACAGCATATCACAAAGAAGAGACTGTATATTCCATAATGTTATTCAAACGTATAAGGAGTGCTTCTTGAACTGAAGATCACAACTTGACTTTGCAATCGGGCGTGTGATGAGCATAAAGAAAAGGCTACTATGACTATCAACATACGCATATCTTAATTCACCAATTTGAGTCAAGGTTTGAATCGCTTTCCCCATAACTGTATTCAGAGCCACATATGACCTAAGTTTTGTTTACTCGAATTATTTGTTCAAACTTCCAAACAAGTTAATCTTTGGCTGACCTTTCTTTTTTCATAATTCTTTCACAAGAAGTTTATCTTCCTATCATATGAGTACTCTTCTGAGGTACATGCTAAGTGTTACAAAATATTATTCTCCGTATATTATATTTCCACAGTTACAACTTACCAATTTCCTCCACCTTCTATATTATAAATATAGGAGGGTGAAAAATTTTGTTTCCTTATTTGTTTCTTCATTTGATAGTTTCCTAATACTCACATATCTTATATCATGTGTAGTTGAAATACTAATTCGATTAGTGAACACCAATTGAACAATTCTACCAGGCATTTTAACAGACAGGCTTACCTGACGTATGGTGATGAAGTTGCCAAGTGACTTTGACATTTTCTCGGATTCGACATTAACAAAGCCATTATGAACCCAATAACTTATGCTGCTTCCCTTACAAGCAGCACAGCTCTGGGCAATTTCATTTTCATGGTGAGGGAAAACAAGGTCCATCCCACCACCATGTATATCAAAAGAATAACCAAGATAAGCTGCACTCATTGCACTGCATTCTATATGCCATCCTGGCCTTCCACGCCCCCAAGGACTCTCCCAAAATGGTTCCCCAGCTTTGGAAGACTGCAACCACCAAAACATTAGACACAAGAAAAGACACAATATTGAGGGAGCATTTGATTCAATGTCATTGCGATGCTATGTTATGTTATTCGAAGAAATTATAATATAATAACATGTTTAGATAAAATTGTAAAAGGATGGCAAAATTGCCGCTCTAAAATGGCATCTAAATGTTGCTATAAATTGGGTGACATCTAGATGTCATTTTAAAATTGCAATTTTGTAAGGGGGCAAGGAAAGGGGTTGGTAGAGAGCAGTTAATGAATCTGAGAACAATAGAAATTAGTTAATAACATTGTCATCTTTTAATTTAATAATATTAAATCAAACAAATAATAATTTATAAATAGCATAGACACGTAGATAACATTGACATATAAATATAATAACATCTAGATAGCATTGAACCAAACACACCCAAAATTGGTTGCAAGAATATTTTACCTTCCATAAAGCAAAATCTGCCGGATTTTGCTTTCTTGAATCTATTGCAACCCTCTCTCCTGCTCGATTGTCTTCCAATCTCCTTCCAGACAATTGACCATATAAGGGAAATTTGTCAACAGAAAAATAGACATCATCATCAATTCTGTAGGCAAAACCATTATCAAGAATCTGTTCAAAAGGAAGTATGAGATATCTTAAGACAAAGTGAGGTTGCTAAACCTGAGCTAAGCTACGGGTCAGTTATGTACCAAACTAAATCTATGAACAATGAATGGCCAAAAAATAAGTACAAAATCCATATATGTCAGTTCAGGTGCTCATTGTAATTTTAATATCCAGAGCCTTAACAAATGGATGCATGTAACAAAATTGATGACCAAAAACACGTGTAAAAGAAAAAAAAAGATAGTATTCGAAAATCAAAAAGTAACAACAATAAATCATTCTCAAATTTTCGGAAACTTTAGAGTGCATAGAATAATTAAATGCACAGAACATGACATGGCCATTAAAACAAAACATTAATGACCAAATAAGAACTGAAAGGAGCTTTCTTACCTTCTTAATCATGTCTATAATTTGGTTCATATGAGTTGATACACAGGGCTCCACCGTAGGCAGAAGGCAGTTTAGATGAACCATATCAGAATGAAATTCATCACAAAAGCGGCTACTCAAAATCAGAGGATCCTCCCCCAACTCATTTGCTCTGGCAATAATCTACATAATTCCAAAAGTGCAGAACTCAGGTTCCTGTCATACATATGTGAGAAAGTTGGTATAGGATGTGTGAAAATAAGATAAATTGAGTGCAAGAACGAAAGAATATAACTGTATCATGTTCCAAATCATTGCATTTGCCCCAAATCAAAAGGAATTTAAATAATAAATCCCTTCCCAAAGAAGGCAGTAACACAGAGGTGAATGGAGTTAAAAGGGCTAATCATTCTGTGACAAATATATCTCATTCAAGCATAGGCGAAAAAATAAAACTAAATTTCCCAAGTTCACGCATGCCATTACTAACAGCTAGAAAAGAGGTTAGGTACAGTAGAACTCACTTTGTCATCCACATCAGTGAAGTTCCGCACATAAAGGACTTCATATCTTAAATGCTTCAAAAAACTACAAAATATGTTGAAGTAATTTAGTAACAAGCCAGCATAATCAAATTGCTTTAGCCAAAGCATTGAAATAAATAAGACTATAGAAATGTCATGTGGGTTTAGAAAGATGGGGGAAATAAGAAAAACAGCTTTAATCCCAAACCAATGGGACTCAGCTGCAAAGATTTCTCTTCTCCATTTAGTTGTTTAAAGTAATCTCTTCACAAGTAAAAGTGAGTCAAGATCAAGTCTAGTGATCATATTTTAACACATTTTTTAGTCTTCCCTAGTTCTCTTTCCAACACTAACTTAGGCTGTCCTCCCTGTAGACAGGAGCCTCTAGAGCTAGAGCAGTCTTACGGACATGATCAGATAAACACTCTCTATGATACAATCATTTATAATGCAGACCATTCTAATCTGATTACTAATTCATCTCAACGTTTGCAACACTTCCACATAAATCTTATTGATATTTCGCGACTTAATTATCTGGCACTCACTCTCAAACAACAAAGCTGGTCAAAAATCAATCTCGCAATAGCAAGTCAAGGAAGAACAAGTTAAATAATTTGACATAAAGAAGGCAGTTTGAATCAATCCAGAAAATTAAATAGAAACAAAAATAAAAAAGGCAAACTTAGAGACGAGAAAAACGATCGAAAGAGATTGTGATCCAAACTCCATCCCAAACCCACCGATAGAGCACGTCGAAAGAGACGTAAGCGCGAGCATGGCCAATGTGACTCAGATCGTAAGCCGTGACCCCGCATACATACATGCCCACCTTCCCCTCGACTCTTGGTCGGAAGAGTTCCTTTCTCTTCGTCAAGGTGTTGTAGAGATAGAACTCCGCCGTCGCCTCCCTGCCGAAGGTAACAGAAGCGGAGGAAGAGGACAAAGAGCAATGGGTTCTTGAGATGGCTAAAGAGAATTTCGTCCTTCTAGTTAGAAAGAGAGAGGGAAATAAGCCAGTGGTCACAGGATACGCGAAAGGGGACCTCCTCCGCCGGCCGGAGAGAGAACGGGTGGCCGGAGGCGATAGGAAGAGCGAGGAGCACCTCAGCCACGCCGTGGCCTGCGACATGAGTGCCGCGACGATTGGAGCCTTCGGCAGCTTGCGATCTGCGGCCATGGAGCAGCCGATAGCGGGTTAGGCCATCACGTGCACAGCACGTGATATTCGATGTTAGGGCAAACGTTTTGGTTTGAGGTAGAATTTTAAATAAAAAAATTTAATTTAATATTAAAAATATCTAAAATATAAAATAAAAGTAATTCTAATATTCGTATTTATATTAAATTTAAATATGAAATGAAGTTAATTTCTATAGTTGAAATTTGTGTTGAGCGAAAAAACTTAAACCAAATGAGCTTTATAGGTTAGTTGACCAAGTTTTGTTTTTGATTAAATTGCGAGCACCGTCTCTTATTTGCCCACATGTGCAGCGGGTCTCTAATATTTCGATATTACTTAACTTGGTCTATTAGCTCACTAAAATGTTTAAGATCTAACTATCATGATTTTCCGTTATTCAGTAGTCACGACAGTTGGACTTTCTTGCACATTTTAGCAAACTAGTGGACCAAGTTGAGTAATTTTAAAACAATAGTGACCCCATTACACATGTGAGAAAAACAAGAGGGATCTGCTTGACCCTTATTTTGAAACACCTACACGACTTAAAGGTTAGTTTGGCCGGAGAAATTTGAAGGTCAAATCCGAGTTTAGATTGGAGCCCAAACATTTCAAGTTCCAATTCGTTTGATTAAACTAGTTTTCAAATTCAAATTCATTCTACTAAACTAATATTTTAATAATTGTATAATATGTTATGAATTTGTATGACAAATTGGCTATTCCACTTGTTTGATATGAAACAACATAATTTTGTTGAGATATCATTATTAAATGAGCTATTAATCACTTTATTTCATATGAGAATATTATTATATAGAATATTGGCATTGAAATGAGTGTTATAAGCTAAAAATAAAAAAAAGAGAGGAGTATTTGAAGATGTTGCCAATTCCTGGCTTGATTTACTAATATTGTTGTGATATCATGCTTGTATAAGGGTTTCTCCAATGCATTACTGATGAAAGTAATTTCTCTAAAAGTTTTCCCATTACACTATTAATGAGAGTAATTTCTCGAGTGGTCACAGATTAATATTGATTTTGATACTAAAGTTGAGGTTTTTCAATTGCATTGTTAAGAAGATTAATTCCTCGATAAGATAAAGAGATTGGACAATAGTCTAAAGTAACTCTAAAGTCCTAACTTAAAAGAATGTAAAAAAATCAAAAATGAAAAAAGCATGCTGCAATTATTGTTATCGATACTATTTTTGTCATTATTGCTATTGTTGTTTCATTATATTAAGCATACCATTGTTGTTATTTTTAATATTAAAATTCATATTTGATTTATTGTAATTCTAGTATGCTATTATGTTAATATTTTCATATAAGTTTGGCTAAAAAATTCTAAATCGTAAGACTTACCCTCCTCAAATATCTTTAGATACACCAGCTGTTGCACAGAAGGGAGAGTAATTTAGAGATCTTTTAGTTATTAAAGTCTCACTACTGTATATAGCTTTTATATGGGCACTCATAAATAACTTAGTTTAATTTGGATATAAATATTTAATCTTTATATTGTATATATAATTTATTTGATACTAGCTTATATTTTTATTTTTATGCACTTTAATGACGTAAAATAAGCTAGTATAGTGGTGTCACTCACTTTGACTTGTTATTTTTCGAGGTCAATTTATTATTTTACTGATAATAATTACAGTATTATTGAGCAGGGATGTGACATTATTTTATAAGTTTTATGCTGGCTGTCTATTGCCTACCGCAACCCTCCGCATTCCTAATCCGAGACTTGTGATTCAGCAATAGCGCGTTTAAACAAATCACATGTTCAAGAGGACAAAAATATCATTAAGAGGGAGGATGACACATTTTAACTTGTACTTTGCCATTTCATCATCCATGTGTTTAAACTTTCTTTTAAAATTTAACTAAAACTATATTGTCAAACATTAAAAATGGGATGATTGTTGGTTCCATTCACGTGATTAAGGTTAATTATGTGTTTTAATATTTTTCATCATGTTTAAATACCGGTGAACATTAAGATTGTTAAATTTAATGATAGTGGGATTAACAAATTAAAAACTACTTAATACTTTACACATGGTAGAAGTGAAGAAGTTAGAGCTTCATTTGCGAAGTGAATGGAGTCATCAAAAATGGAGAACAAGAATTGGGTATCAATAGCGAAATGAAGACCGTGATTTATTTATGTATTTGAGTTTTGATCTCCATTTTGAGTAGAATATATGTAAAGTTGGTACTTGTAGTACTAGGGTTAGATTGGATCATGTTACGAGCACTTAGGACATTGCTAAAAGTTTGTTAAATTATTTTTTAATTGAATTATATTTTAGATCAACCAGTTACTGTGTTAATCAGGTTTTGAGCTTGGTCGAATAAAAGGTCAACAGAGTGGACAACCAAGAGGTTGACCAAGGCCTATTTAATTGATTATTAAGAGAGAGAGGAAGAGAAAGAGAGAGAGAGAGAGAGAGAATTATAAAGAGATTGTACGAAATAACAATTAACCAATTTTGCCAAATAGAAGACATGAATACTTTAAGAAATCGTGCTCAGTTGTTGTTGTTGTAGAAGAACTGATTGTGCAGAACAAGTTAGTGAAGATAATGCAGAAGCTTGAGCATAAAAAGTAAAAGAATGCTGTTGAATTTTTAGCGCAATCATTAAATAAAAGAACCTATATCAAAATGCAGAAACTCATACTATTTGCCATTTTTATAGAAAAACGGAAGCCTCATGAAGAACTTCTCAAATATTCATAGAATGCAAAGCCAGAGAGCCAATAGAAAATGACAAACATGAATCCTAACATAATTTCCCAAGTAGTTGCAAAGAAGATGCCATAATTTTAGCAGATCATTTTATTTTGCTTCACAACGAAATTGCATAAAGAACATTCGCATATCAAAAACATAATGGCGATAAAAAAGAATGCCAACCACCTTGTGAAAGTATGGAAGTATCCTTAATAAATATTATCATAGAATATTCAGGAAAGGAATAAACTTCGGACTACGAAAATGTATCCAATCTCACTCCAATGCTTAAAAAAATGGTAAAGCGGGTTGGAGATCCGCATTGAGATTGATCAAAAGCCAACATCAAAGCAACAAGAACCTCTCACCTTCAGAGATGGCGTTCTGGATCTTGGCACACTTGACGACGACACTTAGGTCATTAATTCCCTCCTCCTCGATAAGAGAATCCCTGTAACCGTCCCTTCCGCCATTCTCCGTCGATTGCTTCTCCGCAGCGACCTGCACTCTGGCAACGAGCATCAATTGTAGAAGCGAGAATGCGATCCCGATCAAGGCCGCCACCGGAATCAGAACCTCCGTCATAGTATCTGAAAGCAGCGCTGTTTCCATCGCCGCTCTCTCGAGAAAGCCTATCAACAGGAATGCCGGATGGTTGTTGGAAGCAGGATCTCCGGCGGCGGCGAAGGCCGCGTCGGAAGAGGAAGAAATGGCGAAGAGAGGAAGAGCTTCGACGCTATTCCGCTTCCTTCAGTAAGTCCTCATTTTGGCCTGTCGAATGGGGAAAGTGACAATTACATTTTTAACCACAACAAAATATAATATTACTTATTAAACCTTTTAATTTTAATTTTTTTATTTATATTTGAGTTGAGGGCGTTGACTTTTATATAAATATCACAAATGTATTATTATTAATTTCTATTTCTATTATTATCCTTATGGTGTCCCATTTGATGATGTTGATATCACAAGATTGACCAACACCTCCGATTATTGACTTTTGACATTTTTTTAATTAAAATTTTAAAATAAATAAATAAAATATTTACAGATTACAAGTGTTATTATAAAAATGAACTATGGATAAGGGATTTGAAAATAAGTGAATGGCTTTATTTGTAATGATTAATTTTAATAAAATTAACATTAATTTTGTATGGTAATATTTATATTTTAGAAGTATAAAAGACATGTAATAGAGTTCATTATTGTCTTGAAATATATATGTGAATGTGAATTAATTAGTTAATATTTTACTGTATATGCTAAATAGAAAATAAAATAAATTTTTATTATAAAATATAATTATGATATAAAATATAACTATATATTTTATTTGTTGTAATTAATTTTAATTTGGTTAAACAAACACACCTGAAATGAATTTTATTGTGCATAAATTTGGGCTCGGGCCCATTTAAATGTTGGGCCCATATGCGAGCAGGCCCACTAAAAAATTAAGTGCTTCACAGCCACAGGCAATACCTCAAATCCTCAATGAAGATAAAAAGTCAATTTCGCAATGGCTGCGATCTGATCGACGGGCAGAGATCACCGCCCTCATCGTCCGTCGCTCGGCTTTCCCCTTCGTTCCCCGCGGCTGCTCCTTCCCGCTCGCCGTCTTCCTCTCCGCCGCCGGCGAGCTGGCTCGCTAGCAGCGCCGTTCCCACACCTTCGCCGTGGATACCGAAGATCTAAAGCAGCGCCGCCCATCTCTCTCCTTGACACTGCAAGACGTATCTTAGAAACCCTAAATATCTCCTGGAGCTCACGAGCTGGAAGTTTGGCGTCAGTTTGGGATTTTTCGTGCTCTGGAGTCTACTTGTTGATGACCTCTGGACAGACAAGTAAGGCCTCCCTGCTTTCTACCTTTAAGCTAGTTTTTATGTGTGTATACAGTATTCCTGATAATTTAAGCTAGGGCGTGGTAATTTATGGCTCCAAGTGGTTCAAAGTTTTTTTTTTATTTCATCCCTTGGCACCACAACTTTCCTCACCCCATTTAGAAATTGTGATAATATTGTTGTTCGAACCTGAGGCCAGGCAAACTATTTTCCCACTGAGCCTGAAATAATTCGAAGTATGACCACAAAAAATTCTATTAAACAAATTCCAGGTTGGACTGACTTTTTATGAGTCATATATGGTTTCTTGTGTTAGAATATAAAGTTAATCTTGGGTACAAGCTTAAGCTCTTATGTTGACTGGTTTTCAAGAATTTAACATGACATCATGGCCATGGGTCTCGAGTTTGAGCATCGGTGTCCTCCAATTTTCTAGCATAATGTATAATAAAAATGAAAAGATGATTAAACTCATGCTGCATTTAATCCACATTGTAATTCTGTATGAGCTTGCATTTGATGGGTCATGTAAAAATATAAAGTTACTCGTAAGTCATGACATGCAACCTTAAGCATTTAGGCCACTGGGTTTTCAGATATTCAACACTTTGAAATCTTTCATCATTTGTAATTGTAAAAGTTGCATGGCATTTCCTTTCCTTTTTTTTTGTTCAAATTTGGGTAGTGGTTATCGCAATGATGATGATTTATGAGAGTAGCCAAGTACTTGAGACTGTTAATATCTTTCTTGATCTTATACACTAAATGCACACGAAAACATAGGAAAAATATATTTTTCCTGCATTGTATATTGAGAATGAAGTACCAAGGTTTTTTTTTTTGGATTTTACCAAGGTATATGTTACTACAGATGATATTACCATAATAGAAAATAAAGATGAATTTGGAAAATTGAAAGGTGAATAGTAAGAATCATAGCATTTTTTTTTGTTGAAACTTAGAGTTGTAGCATTTTTGGAAGAGACCTAAGTATATGATATGTTGTCTTAGTTTTTATGAAATAGTAATGGAGATTATAACTCTAAAGAATTTTATGACCCTGTCGCCTGATATGTTTAAATATGTTGGATATATTACAAAATAAGAGTGGTATGCAAAATAGGAGACAATTGGTAAATATGAATTTCAGCATTTTTTTTTTCATCCTCCAATTATCTAGCACAATGAAAAAAAAAACAACTCCATGAAGTTCAGCAGATGTTAGGTTTGATGAATCTTCTCAAATTGATTACTTCTCAATTTACTTGATTCAAACTTCTTG
Source organism: Apostasia shenzhenica (assembly GCA_002786265.1). Taxonomy (NCBI): domain Eukaryota; kingdom Viridiplantae; phylum Streptophyta; class Magnoliopsida; order Asparagales; family Orchidaceae; genus Apostasia; species Apostasia shenzhenica. The sequence goes on along the minus strand of KZ451971.1, from coordinate 1,727,502 downwards.
TTGTACATGACTCACTTGAATTCATCTCCATGCAAGCCCCACATAAAATCAAAGACGTGAATTAAATGTGGGATGCTGTGTTTGACAAAAGTTGGCCCACATCAAGGTGTGCCTTTATGTCTTCCAGCTGCCATTTTAATGCTCCGACTCTATAATATTAGACACTTTGTTTTACTTCAATTGAGGTATTTTAATGAATCTAATAAACCATATCATCACAAATTTATTGCGTATCTAGGAGAAAAAATATGTTGAACATACGTACCAGTTTCATGTTAGGTTTTGTGTGAGAATTATGATGCATTCTGAAGATTGTGCTTGAGAATTTCATTTTATGTTAGTTTTGTCTCATGAATCTAATTGACTTTCTTTTTCCCTTTTCAGTTGCCTACATATGATGAAGAGTTTTAAGGAATGGCTTTATAGCCATTCTGTATCTAAATCACTTCTCTCAGTCCGGCCTTTCAGCTTCTTTTATGACGAGCCACAAGATGATGAAGTTGGCAGCCGAGGTCTATATACAGCATATTTGTTTGTCTTTATTTTCATATTATTGTGATTCCAGTATTTGTTGATTCCCTACGTGCACTATTTAATGGAGTAGTTTGTAGTATTCTTTAGTAATCTGCTTCACAAAGTTGCAATATTTTTTCCTGTTGGGATATGATGATCGTGGTTCTAGAGTTCTGCTTTAAGTCACCCATGCCTCTTGAAAGGAAGAACAAAAATCTTGGAGTTCAACTTTGCCTGTTGTTTAACTTACTAGTGCATGTATGCTTCACCCTTGTTACAAGATTTATATACCATGTCATGTAGCTAGCCTGAAGTTAGGCATTATCTTTCATGATCGTTAGTGGCTTTTTACTGTGAAAAATAAGTATTCCATTGAAAAATTTCTTTTCCAAAGAAGGATGGCGTGTAGAAAAGTAGTAGGCAAAACCTTAATGCAGGATCAAGTATCAGAAAATAGATTCAGATGGCTTGAACAGTATGACATAACTGGATTAAACACCAAATCGCAAGGTCAAAAGAAAGGATTCTTTTTCCATTTTGGTTTATATTTCACGGCAGTTGAAACTTATAATGATGTAAGTCATTATTCTTTTGTGTGCCTAATAATCCCCTGGAGTTGTATCTTGTTCATTTCTTTAGCATTATAGTCTTATTTCCATACCACATACTTGCATTCATTCACCTTCTCCTTTACTCCATGAAGTACTGGAATAAACTTGAAACAGAACGTTAAAAATTGATATTAATTGTAGAAAATTCATATGAAGTTCAAGAACTTATTAAATTCTCAGCAAAAGCTTAGGCTTGTAGGTTATGGCCCATAAATAATTATAAGTTAGGGAATGTTCAAGCTTGTCAAATTCTTTAGTAACCAATTGACCTAGAGTCTTAAGCTTATAGTTTATAGGTTATGAACCATGATATATATATATCTATATCTATCTATCTCTCTCTCTCTCTCTCTCTCTATATATATATTTATATATATATATATATATATACACACAACATGATCCAGCTTATTTGTCTTTGCAACATACTCTCAATGTGGCAGCATATATTTTTTTGTTTAAGTGGATTATTCTTAAGATAATTGGGAGACACCAGGGATCAAATTCAGAACCCCTGGTTTTGATTCTATCTTAAACTATTTGCTGACCAACTCACTGGAAATGAACTTGCAGTTTTGACTCTGGAATGATAATATATTCTTACGAACCATTATGTATTTTAGGTGCAGCGGACTTGGTAAGAGGTGATTTGATTTCTCCTGAAAGTCCTCATTCAAGTGACGGCCAAGCAAATGAAACTTCATCTCATGTACCCATCCGTGTAGCTGAAACCACTCAGCTATATCTACAGAATTATTATAAAAGGAATAAAGATCCTTTGAGTCAAGTTGAGGCATTTCAAATCAGTTTTCTTCGTCTTGTCCAACGAATTGGACAGTCAGCTAATCCAATAGTTGCTCGGGTTCTATATCGGTTAGAATTAGGAAGCTTGATAAGAGCTGGTGAATCCGATTTGAAGAGGCCTAGCCTTAAGGTTGATAGTGCTAGAGCTATAGCATCAACTTTAGAGGAGTTGAGCCAGGATGATCTAGACTTTTCTATTAGGATACTTCTCCTAGGAAAGACGGGTGTTGGCAAAAGTGCAACAATAAACTCTCTATTCGATCAAGCAAGAGTAGTAACCAGTGCCTACCAGCCTGCAACTGAAAAAATTCAGCAGGTTTTTGGGTCCATCGAAGGAATCAAAGTCACAGTAATTGATACACCTGGCCTTCTGCCTTCAAACAACAACCAGCGTAGGAACAGAAAGATTTTGCATGGAATCAAAAAGTTCATCCGGAGATCCCCTCCAGATGTTGTTCTTTATTTCGAAAGACTCGATCTTTTTAACCGAGGGTCTAGTGATTTTCCATTGCTAAAGCTCATCACTGATGTCTTTGGTTCTTCGATCTGGTTCAACACGGTTCTCGTCATGACACATTCTTGGTCTCCTTTACCTGAAGGATTGGACAGCTTCCCTATGAATTACGAATCATTTGTCGGTCAATGCAGAAACCTTCTTCAGTATTATATACACCGAGCAATATCAAATACACAGCTTGAGAATCCGATTATTTTGGTGGAGAATCATCCCATGTGCATGAGAAATAGTAAAGGTGAGAAAGTCCTACCTGATGGCCAAATCTGGTTATCTCAGTTACTGTTTTTATGTATAGCTACAAAGACCCTGGGTGATGCAAACTCCATTCTAAAGTTCCATGACAGCTTTCAGTTATTGCACTCCATTGCTACCAGACAGCCATCATTACCACATCTTCTGTCATCGCTGCTTCAACCCCGTTCATCATTGGCAACTGTTGGCGGATATGATGCCCAGGTGGATGATCAATCCGATAATGAAGAAGATGAGTATGATCAGCTTCCACTGATCCGTATTCTGACAAAGACCCAGTTCCAGAAACTATCTAGATCGCAGAAAAATGCTTATCTTGATGAATTGGAGTATCGTGAGACCCTGTATCTAAAGAAGCAGTGGAGAACGGAGCTTAAGATGCATAAAGAAAGCAAGCTTCAAAACACTGATTTTTCTGAGAATGGTGTTTCGCATGAGGTTGTCCAACTTCCAGATATGGCTATTCCATTGAGTTTTGATTCCGAACACCCCTCACATAGATATCGGTGCATAGTTGGTGGTGATCAGTGGCTTATTCGACCTGTTCTGGATTCCCAAGGTTGGGATCATGATGTCGGGTTTGACGGAATCAGCTTAGAGCTTGCGAAAGAAGTCAAAAAGTGCCTTCCCTTCTCAGTTGTGGGGCAGATGAACAAGGACAAGAACAACTTCAGCATCCAATCTGAATGCGTCGTTAATTTCATACACCAAAAAGGCCATTTGCTTTCAGGTCTTGACGTTCAAACTGCAAGCAAAGATTTGATATGCACATTCCGTGGAGACGCCGTGCTCCGAAACTTGCGATACAACAACACGGGATGTGGGCTTTCTCTGACTTCATTTGGGAAAACACATTTCATTGGAGCCAAACTTGAGGATTCAATATTACTCGGTAGGAGGTTTAAGATGATGGCGAACACAGGGAGGGTTGTTGGAAATGGTCAGGTGGCCCATGGGGGGAGCCTGGAGGCAACTCTAAGAGGGAAGGATTACCCAGTGAGAGATGAGAAGGTGATTCTTGCTGCTACGATCCTTTCATTTGACAACGATATGGTTATGGGGGGAAGCTTGCAGACAGATTTCAGGGTAGGTCATGTAGGGAAGATGTCCTTTAGTGCAAATATGAACAGCAGAAGTTTGGGTCAAATTTCATTTAAGTATAGCACATCAGAACATATTGAATTGGGATTAATTGCTGTTATTACACTACTTCAGGGTTTTTTCCATAGGAGGAAAGCATATACCTTTGAATGGGAGAAGTCTTGATTATCGAATATACTTGAAGTGAAAGTGAATCAGCAAATTGGTCATTGTTGAACAATCGAGTTGATTGTATTTGGTTTGCTGGTTGAATTCCCAGCAACCAATGTTTTCGTAATCATCTTTAGGGGATGGCAATTTTGCTCGAAACTTAAATTTTCTTGATAAATATTTGGGCTTCAATTGATTCAAATCGACTTGCTATCGCTGTGACTTGAAAGTCCAATCACTCAAAATGAAATCATTTCGTTAAATCTGACTCGATTTATGCATAAAAATGTTCTGAGGTATATGTGTTATTGAAAATATTCAGTCAATTACCAGCATTATTTTCCATGTTAATGCGAGATATAAGGCAGGTAACTCAACTTGAATCAGCTCAGTTTGATATCGAGTAGATCAAATTGCTCCAACTCAACTCAATGCCAGCGTAGATCCTTCAGTACAGGATGTTGTCCTCTCATTTATGTGTGTAAGCAAGCCTCTCCCTTTAATCTGTGTACACTGTAGTTATTCCAGTTAAATAGCAAGCATTGATACTTATGTGCAAATGTTTATTCTGATATATTATACTAGATATGCCAGAAATAATACTTGTCAGATTTAAAAAAAAAAAAAAAAAATTGTTCTTTTCATCATGGTGTTCTAAGTTTCTAGAATGTTTCTTAAATATTGATGTGCATGTTCAGAAAATATTGCATATTCACTCAAATCAATTGGTTAAAATTTTAAATTTCTTCTAATCTGTATTAGTGTTAATTTGCAACTTAGACCATCTTTTCATGTTAATTTGCATAGAGTTGTGTATATATATATATGCCTCATGAGTGGTCTATCTTATGCAAGGATTTTTTGTTCATGCTTGCTTTCCAACGGTTAGGGTTTGTTTGTTTGTAAGGTTAAATTTAAGAAGGTTAAAATTAAATTTGAATAGAAATTTTTTTATTGAAAGTTGTGAATGATATGAAATAAAGTTAGTTATTATGTTGAGATATGTGAGGGATGTGGTATAAAGTTAGTTATTATGTTGGAATATGTGAAGTATGTGATATAAGTTAGTTATTTTAGTAATATGTGTAGGAAGTGAAATAAATTTAATTTTTAATATTAAATTTTATGCGTGATGTGATATGTCTGGTTAAAATTAAACCAGATTAATTTTAAACTCCTAGACAAACGGGGCCTTAATTATCAAAATCAAAAATTGTTTCTTTGGCAGGTTAAAGGCAAACTAAACTTCAATTCAATTTTTTTTTTGTGGAAATTTTTTTTTTAACTCTATGTAAAGCTCACATAAACCCCCTAGATGAAAAATTTCATATGAATGAATAAAATTGTAGTTCCATTTGAACATTGAGATTCTCACAGTTAAAGCATGGGTGATAGTGGAGCACTTTAGGTACAAGGTCAAATAAGCAATTTAAAAGAATACAATTATTTTTCTGCCTAAATTTTTTTTTTTTTTTTTGATTCTCTGCCTGTAAAATTTGATACAAATAAAAATGATCCATGCAAATTTTTATCTTCAAATAAACATTACTCTCCTCTTTTCACTAATATAATCATTTTTTTACTATAATTTATCACCAAAGTTGGTGCATATATTCAGGTAATATTAAAACAAAAGGCCCCTCAAGTATGTGAGAAAGAAGTTTGCTAAAATATCAAGAGATCTCAAATTTAAATTACATTATCATAATTTTTTGATTAAAAAATTATGGTATTGAAGGATAAATAAAAAATATATAAATTATTTACAGATATCTAATTTTAGAACACAATATCACATTGTTTTATAATTTTAAAAATTCAATATGTAAGTCTGTGAGTCAAATATGTTAATTAGGTTTATTTTTTATTTTTTAATATTAAAATTTTACAAAATATCAAAATTATCTCTCTCTCCCTCCCTCCCTCAGCTCAAAAGCATAGCAAGGGGGTGGAGTGGGAGTGAAAGAGAGGGGGACACAAAGAGAGGATAGAGAAGATGGATAATTTTAATATTTTATAAAATTTTATAATAGCAATAATAACAACCAAACTTTAATTCTACTGAATGAGATCAGCTACATGAATCTTTTACTTTTATTACACTTTATCAATCAAAAAATTCTTATTTAGATTTATGTGAACATGATTATTTTTTATAATTTTTTGTCATGTCTTCTTTGGTTTTCTTTTTTTTTTTGTCAATGGATAAAATTTAATAACTCAATTTTTCTAATTAGAGCTTCAATCGGCCTATAATTTACATGTCTAAATCATCTAAGCTGAATTTATCTAAATTTATCATCAATTGGTGTAACTCCAATTTTCTCACGAATCACTCATTTCTCGTTCTATCTTTTCGTGTATACTCACATATTTACTTTAGTATCTTTATTTCTGCAATACTTATTTTATTTGTATGTTTTTTTTATAAGCTAGCATTCAGCACTATATATTTTTGCTAGTCTTACTACAATTTTGTGAAATTTACTTTTAAGTTTGAATGAAATTTTTCTATCACACAATACATCAGAAGCATTTCTCAATTTTATTCATCTTCTTTGGATACTTCTAATAACGTCATTATCTATTTCACTATCATTTTATATGACTGATCCAAGGTATCTAAATCGTTCACTCTTTTTGATAATTTGATCACGAATTATTATATCATTAATATAAGTACTTATTTCTTGACTAAATGTGTATTTCATATATTTAATTTTTGATCTACAAAGACGAAAACCTTTAAATTTTAAAATATTCTTCCATAGCTCGAGCTTTATTTTAGCTTCATATTTAGTTTTATCAACAAGGATAATTTCATCTGTTAAGAGACACTAAGGCACCTCATTTTTTATATATCTAGTCAGGACTTTCATAACTAAAGTAAAAAAATATAGACTTAAAATTGAGCTTTGATGTAATCCAACTAGAATAGAAAAATCATAGTCAAACCTCCTTGTGTTCAAATACAAGTAACAGCTTTTTTATATATGTCTTTAATAACTTACATATAAGCAGTACAAATTCTTTTTTTTTTGCTTTATCTAAATCAATAAAAATTAAATATATGTTTTTCTTTACCTTCTTAAATGTCTCCATTAAACCTCTTAATAAATGCACCGCTTCCATAGCAGATCTACATAGTATAAAACTAAACTAATTCTCTGATACCTTAGTATCATGGTATAATCCTTGTTCGATCACTTTCTCCTAGAATTTTAAAATATATTTTTTCTTCATTTATGTACATTCTTTTAGTTTTCAAAATTATATTGAATAATCTAGTGAGTCAAAAAACTCATTCATCTCCCAAACACTTCTAAACATCTATTACAATATCATCTTGCTCTACTTTTTTTTATACTTCATTTTCTTTGAAGCTTTCCAGATATCTTCTTTAAATGTTAGATGTAAGAGTAACTTTTATTTTTCTTTTTAGAGTGCTAAGTTCAGTAAAATCAATTATATTTTCATAATTTTTATTAAAAAGCTGTTGAAAATAATTTATTCATCTATGTTTGACATCTTCTTCTTTGAAGAATGCTTTTTGCTCTTCATCCGTAATGCATTTACTTGAGTTAAATTTTTTATTTTTTTCTCTTGCCTTGGCCATCCTACATATCTGTCTTTTTTTTCTTTTAGTACTAATTTCTTATATAAATCCTCAAGAGTGATATTCTTTATATTACAGGCTGCTGTCTTACACTCTCGTCGAGCTACTTTATATTTCTCACTTATCAATATTCTTATTCATAAATTAATCTTTATTATAAATCCTCTTCTTCTTAATTTTTTTCTTATACATCTTTTTACCATCAAGTATCTTTATTATTTGGAGTTATTTTTTTGGATAACCTTCTTTTTAACGATGCATCTATTCTTTTTTTTTAGTTTTTACCATCGAGTTCTAGGGTAATACTTTGGCTTATTTTTCTTTCTCTAATATTTTATCTTAAGATCTAAAACTATTAGTCGATATTGGGTAGTCAAACATTCACTTACAATGACTTTACAATTTTTACAATCTAAGCGATCATATTTCATGAAAAAACAATCAGAGTTTTTAAAAATTTATTCTTGTAAGTGATAACATGCTCATCTCTTTTTTTGAATAAAGTATTAACAGTTATAAGATCATACGTTAAGAAAAATTCCAAAATAGTTTTACCCTCTTTATTTGTCTCCCTAAAATCATACTCATCATAGATACTATTCAATTTCTCAACAATACTTCTAATATATCTGTTTAGATCTCCTCTGATAAATAATATTTCTTTCTGAGGTATCTCTGATATTAATTTTTTTAAATTATTCCAAAAATTTTTCTTTGTACCCGCATCCAAACCCACTTAAGGGACATATACTTATAATATTAATAACTATTTTATTGATTATATTTTTTAAAGTTATAATGCTATCACCATTTTTCTTGATTTCAATTACGTGATCTTTCAAGCTTTTATCCAGAATTATACTCACTCTATTGTTATTTTTATTTTTATTCTGACTAGAGTATTAAAACTTGAAACCTAAGCTATCAATTTTATTGACTTTCTCACCAACCCATTTTGATTCCTTAAAGCACAAAATATTAATATCTTTATAAATCATAATATTTACTGACTCCATTAATTGGCCTGTTAAGGTGCTTATATTTTAACTTCCGAATCTAATCCTAGTGGCATAAGTTCTAGTATATTAAATTAGTATCTTTACTTACATCCGTCCATGATGTGAAAACTCTTACTCATTTATCATTATACCTAGGCGTTAATGCAATAGCCCTTACTCATTTCTCACAATATTCGAGCAATGCAGCATATTATTTTCAGAGAATATCTTAGCTTTAGCTTAATTTCTTAAAATTTCATGTAATGATTGATCCGAAAAATTTTATACTAACTGTCAACTACCTAACGCAACGCTCTATGTTTTTCATTCGAAACTTGAAACTCGATAATAGTACGTTATTTTTATAAAAATTTAATATTAAAAAAATTAAAAATGGGCTCGATTAACATATTACATCTAATTTAAATTTTAAAATAACAAACTTACGTGATATTATGCCACAAACTCAAAAACATAAATATAATTTACCCAAAAAATAAAACAAAGCAACATTAAAGCTTTTTGTGCACATCAAAGTTAACCAACCATTCCATTTGCTGAAATAAATACTGTAAAATATCCTTTTAATGTAATGATGATGAAGATGGCTTTTAGTTTAATAATGCTAATGTTATCTTATTCAAAAAAATTAATTATTTTATTTAAAAATATATTTAAATAATATTATAAAAACTAAAAATTTATAAAATTATTCTTTTAAAAGAACATTTAAATGTCACTCGAAACTAAGACATCTCACCTAGAAGTCATCCAAATTGTACTGAAAAAGATTGAATTAATTTCTATTATTATTTTTTAGTATAATAATATTGAACTAAATAAATAATAATTTAGAGCTAACATAAACAATTAGATAACCACCTGATATCTGGATAATACAAATATTTCGAAAACATTAAATCAAACTGCCCCTTTAGATAAATGCTGAAGGAATTTTATGAAACAAATCATAGAAGTCTACAAAAGAGCCAAATGCCATAATCTGCAATGGGAAATGGGTCACTCAAGCAGCTTCTTTACACTTACAGGAGGGAATCAAATATCTTCATATTCAGATGTAAATATCAGAATATATATGAAATGAATTATATTTCATAGATGCAAATTATACAAGAATGATGCCAAATGTATCGTATTGGTGTAGTATAAATCGTACATCGGAAATACGATTTATACCAAACAAGATTTTTGAAAATACAACCAAAATGAAAAGTGATTTTTCCTGGGCAGGGGATTTTGAGATATTGAGCTCATTTTACTCACTCCGAAGGCTCTTGCCGAAGTCCTTCCTGATCTCCCAGAGCTGCTCCCCCACCTCCTTCATCAATGGCCGATTAGCTCGAGTAGGAGCAGCGCAATGGAATGCCAAACTAAGCATTTTTGTCACCACCTCAGGGTTTACATCCTCCTGTAACTTGGGATCCAGAAGCTCCCTCACATTGCCTTCATTAAACTTCTTGAAAGCCTGCAATAAAATTGAATGTTTGCGCAAGCTTATAAATTTGTTTTTGGATAAAAAAAGGTAGAGTTGAGTGCTTAAAGTGCATTTTTATTTTTTATTTTTCTTTGTTTCTACTTTGGCACAATTTGGTCCTTTGTCCACCTGTTTCGATGCCATATTGGCCTCTAAATGTAGACCTTTTAAATGATTTCTATCTAAAAGCTAAATTTTTTTGGCTGAACAAACAACCAAAATATCTCTTCCCTCTCTCTTAGGGGACGTCACTCTTGCTCTAGTTTGAACGGCTGAGGAAAACCGACCGAAAGATGAGAGATAGAAGGGGATAGAGAGAGAGAGAGAGAGAGAGAGAGGAAAGGGGTGGAGAGAGAGGGGTTGAAAAGGTAATATAGAGACTTTCTTTTAAATTAAGGACAATCACATATTTAACATATCATTTTGGCATATTTATGTATCGAATATCTCAACCTTTCAATATACTTCTGAGAACATACAAACAGGATAAGCATTACCAAATGGACACTACTGTCACCCCTCAAATACTGAGTTAAACTGAACCATGGTTGAATTCTTAATCCTGGTTATCCATCTATGTCTTTAATATTTAAACCTTCAATAAATATACATCTCCCTTCTTTATCTCTCCACTCATTTCTTCAACCATCTCCGATATCCCGAGTAAAATACAATTAGATCACTAAAAAACCACTTGCAAAGAATTCCAGGACCAAGTGCTCCGAAAGCGGCACATCATTCTCGGTACAACTTTCTTATTCCTCTTTCTTCCCCTGCTCGCCTTAAATGTTCTGCTACTTTTGTTTAAGTCGAATCATTCAAAGAAGAAGAAGAAGTGAGCGATGAAGACTGGCAGCTCCGACTACAAGCATGCAAAGGCAAGAAGCAAGTGGCATTCCACTTGTCTATAGCTCTAGTAGAAGCGATAGTGCCATCATGCTGCTTTGGTTTGTTCACCATGAATTCATCAAGTAAATTTGAAGTTTTGAACTAGCAGCAACTAGATGGAGCCTTTTAATAAATGTTTCACCTCGGTAACAACTATTAACACAGGTGTTTATTTGACAATGCTGGGCATGTTTGACAATTAACCAAAAATGGACAAAATATTTTTTTAATAATATTTTAAATTTATTATAAATTTTAATAACTTTATTTCACATCCAACACAAATTCCAACCTTAAAAATCAACTTTATTTCACATCCAACACAAATTTCAACCTTAAAATCAATTTTATTTCACATCCTACACACCTCCCAATATTAAAATAAATTTCTTTCCCATCAACTCTATAAAATAAAATATTTTCTCTTTCCTTACCAAAATTTATCCTACAACCAAACAAACCTAAAGAGGTGTAATGAGTAAATACTCCTATATTGTGTATTAAGACTTTGGGTAAATTACATTTGAGCCTCTGAGGTCGAGAGAGTATTGCAAATTAATCCCAACACTTGAAAAATCTAAATTTTGGTCCCTCAAACTGTAGAAGCACTGAAGTTTTGATCACTCTTCCAGAATCTTATCTTTTTCGCTGGACTTTCATAATAGAAACTATAAAATTTAGTTATTTTTTGACTAGTTTGACCCATTTACACATTTTAAAAGACAACTATCCATCCTCACCTTTTTTTAAAATTTTAATAAAAATCTAAAATTTAATTTCTCCCATTTCTTGCTTTCTACGCTCTAAAAATTTAAATCTAAAAAAATCAAAATATTAATATTTCAAAATTATATTCTAAAAAGTCAAAATATTAATGATTGGAAATGATCTTACTGCATAATGATAAAAAATTAATAATGATGTCTTAATTGAGACCAAACAACGCCTTTACGACCTCAAAAGCCCAAATCGAAGTTTTGAAAAAGTTGGGATTAATTTACAACAGCCTCATAACCTAAGGGCAATTTACCCTAAGTCAAAATATTTTCCCTTTACCTTCACAAGAACAAGCATGAAAAGGGAGGTCAAACTCAAGTAAAATGGGACCTAACCTGAAGGACTCCAGGGTAATTTACTATAAGAGGTATATATTAAGACAATGTTAACTGATCCTAGCAAGTATTGTCAGATGAGAATTGGAAGCTGCGAAAAGATAATAACTTAGCATCAATTATGATTGACACAACATTTAAGACCTAAACCGAAAGGTTTATCAAGGTATTCATGAAGCCAATCCAAATAGTTGGAATAAGGTTATGGATGCTAAATTGCTAATTATAATGGCCATGCAAAGAAAAGTAGTGTTTTTAAAGCAATTAATGTGGATGGATAAAATGAAAGTCGAAAGACAGGGTGCCATTCATTACCCATCTAATTGTAATCCTTTCCTGAATGCATCTCTTCATTTCAACTGGACGCCGGGCTGAAAGTATTTCTATAAGCAATATGCCGAATGAGAAAACATCACTCTTGGGTGTTACTTGATAGGTTCTCAGGTACTCGGGATCAAGATAACCAGCTGTTCCCTTAACTCCTGTTGATATATGAGTTTGACCTGCTTCTGTTGGCCCAATTCTTGCAAACCCAAAGTCAGACACCTTGGCCCTAAAACTTTCAGTCAGAAGAATATTTGATGCTTTCACATCTCTGTGTATTATTGGCTTTTCTGCAAACAAAAATCAGAGACATCTGTTAATTATGAACGCTTAGTGGAACAACAGAAAGATTGTTCAAAGCTATTTAAAAAGTAATGGTTGGCTAGCACTAGTTAACGCGATGGAATCAGTGGGAAATGCATAAAGTTTGAATTCCATGTAGTCTTAAAGCAATTGTATTCAAAGCAATGCTCTATGTAAACAAAAATGAGAAAAGGTCTTGTCAAATGGGTTTCTCTTCCCCTCACCCTCTTTACCGCTGTGACTTAAAGCCCTACACATCTATGTATATGGTAATATGGGCTCCTTAAAGCCAATGATCGACATGATCAAATGACCTTAAATCCCAACCTTGTCTTATCATCTATGGGTGTACACACCTTTTTATGGAATCAATAATTTATATTGCATTACACTTTGGGATAACCACTCATCGAGCATGCACACTCAGCCATACTCTCAATCTCTTCGCAATCTTGACCTTAAATATTTCCACACCATTCAAATTTTAATCCACTCAAATGATGGCTATATAGCCTTGGAAAAGTATGTCACATTTACAAGTAACAAGTATAATATGCATTACAACTAAAACTTACAAGAGAAACAAATTGTCTTAAATAACTAGTATGCTGTACCAACAACATGTAATAGCAAATCTTTCTAACAGGCTTTGAAACTATCAATTAAAATAGTTTAAAACGTTCAAAATTAAAAATACATTGTCATCAGCTTTTTGGATTCAGATATGATGCAGACATGAACTAAAGCCATGAACAGCAATAATCATGTGATAATTATTACCAAGAACAGGCCTAATTTCATCACTTACCTGCATATAGATGTAGATATGTCAAGGCATGTGCAACATCGATAGCTATCTCAAGTCGTTGATTAAAATCCAGAATATGACCATGCAAACCTGTAAAACGAAAGTAAAGCATCATTACTCATCAAACTTTATTAGTGGAACTTGATAAAATCATGTTATTAAGCTTACCATCTAGATGCTCTCTGAGTGTACCATTTGAAACATACTCAGTTACAATAATCCGTTCATTTCCTTTTTCAGTGTAACCAAGTAATCTAACTAAACTCCTGTGTTCAATTTTAGCAAGAAGTTCTACCTCACTGCTAAACTCGTCTCGAAGTGTTCCAAAATGTTCCTGTTAAAGAATTAATATAAATAAAACCACAAAATATATGCTTTTCAGAAAGTTTTTGAGCATTTAATTGTAGTTATATATGCAAATAAGGTATGAAAATTTGAATGAAGAAATCCGCCACAACAATCTAGGGATTCAGCAACACATTTGTTTAGTGTGGAACACTAAAACGAGCCCACTCATATTTTTGGCTCTGTCCTCTGTCAGATTTAACTGCTCTAATATCACGTATTTCCCAACTTATATCAATAATTTACCTATGTACTAAAAATAAATTTGTTAAATAACAATCTAGAATCAGAGGATGCCCTTGAAAAGGTTGTGAGAAGTTTGCTAATTCATCAAATCTTGCACCGATTATGTCCGGCATTAGGATTACCTGATTCTGGTCAACAAATTGGATGAGAAAGGTAGCATTTTATTTTCTTACGATTGATTTGAACTAATAACATTCTTATTGATTTTTGAAAAGTTTCAAACCTGTTATTGTTTATGCGGTTGATTGGACTACATGGATCAAACATTTACTAGAATGACAGTCAAAGTTGAGGCTCCAAAATTGAATGCTTTCACAAACCTGGTGTACAAGAAAGGGGAGCTGAAAATTTTAAAAACAACTGGGGCTGGGGTAAAATGATGCTTAAAGGTGGTCGCAAGTGGTACACTATGCTAGTTGCAATATTTATTGCATAAATTACACAAATAACAAGCTTTTATTACCAAATAAATGCTTGTAAGAGCAGCATGTTGATTAACACATGTTAATCACTACGTTACAAGCAGAATCTTCAAAATTTTAGATGCTTTTTTTTCAATGAACAAAATTTTAGAAGCTTTTTTTTTCAATGAACAAAATTTTAGAGGCCAGAGCACAGAATTTACTGTTGATATATTTTCCAACAAGGCACTCATGCCATACAGATGGAAAAGGGAGAGCTCTGTTGAGTAGTGTCAACAAAACCTGGCTGTCGACAAAAAAAATCTTGCCTACTAGCCTATTAAGGCTAAATTTTGAAGTTTTAGAAGGTGAGAGCTTTTCTGCATAATACAACCACAAATGTATTGATGGAGTAGTACGTAATCCCTTTTGTAATTTAAAAAATATTTCCAAAATAAATTTTAAAAAAGAACTATATAACTTCTAAATTTTCTTCCTCAATGTGACACAACGATTGTAGCAGTATAGTTGGTGTGCATCGAAGCATTCTTATGTTGACAGAGGAACATGTAACACTTCACTAAACAGTCAAATAAATTGACCAACAATAGGTAATGTGTACATCCCATGATTCAAATGTAGAGGTATTGTCTGATTTAGCTTCTAGAAACTGTGTGACTTGAGTACTTTCCCGAAAGTCACCCATCTCAATACTACTCCAGCCCAAATAAGTTTAATTATAGAGTTTGTTATCATTAACCTCACTGTTTTACCTAAAAATGTGCCTCTACTATTTGGGATTACATTATCTACTTATACAAGTTAGAAAATCCCTTCTCTTTTCGAGGTGAGATTATTTATTTCTGCGCCCCTCTGCGTAAAAGTGTGCCAGAAACGGCTTCTTATCTGGACGATTCCAATTCACTCATATGGACATCACACTAGTAATCACTCCCCACCATCTGCAGTCTTGGATCATCACAGGCCCACCAGCTTCCGCTTAGTTCATCCTCGAGCAACATTGTAATGCGAAGGATTAGCTCTGATACCATATTGTAATATTTCATGATCCAAATATAAAGTTATTGTCCGCTTTAGCTTTTGAAAACTATGTGACTTGAGTACTTCCTAGGAGGTCACCCATCTCAGTACTACTCTAGCTCAAACACACTTAATTATGAGGTTTTTTATTATTAGCATCGTGATTTTGCCCTAAAAGACGCCTCTATATTTAGATTATGAGATGTACATTATGGATCTAACCCACTAAATTATCTGGTGGATTATGAGTTTAATTCACTAAATAATCCAATGATCAGAACCCCTAACCCAATATTGTCAATTAATTAAGAAAATTTTATTGGGCCACATAGCTTTTTGTGATTTGCAAATTGTAGACACAATAGTAAATACAAAAGAAAGGGAAACAATGTCATGAAAAAGCACAGTACTGCAATAAACCATGATAACAGCATAGTCATTCATCCAAATGAACACGTCACAGTTATTCTTCCACTTGAACAAGTACAATTACTTGAAATTCATTTGATTTAAACATTATGTAGGATGTAAAATAAAATTAAAAATTATTTTACAAATCATGTAGGATGTAAAATAAAGTAAATATTGTTTATATTGGAGTTTGTATAGAATGTGGTAAAAAAATTAATTCATTATTACTTTTACTTTTTAAAGTGATAGCTATTTTCGCAAGGCATAACCAATTTTAGCATGCAACCAAACAAGCCATTAATAAAAAAATATGCAAATTGTTTTGAAAGAACAAATTCAAGTCAACACAAAAGCAATGCCACAAAAGCCTATATCTAAACAAGTTGGGATAAGCCTTTGGATTTCTCTTCTCTATTCAAATAAATTTAACATCACCACGTGCATTTGCCAGTAAGTCAATATTATGTTTAATGATAATATCCCAAGTCAATTTTAGTCTTCCTCTCTCTCTCTTTATTGTTAGGAATTGGAACCCTCTCTCTCTATTGTTAGTAATTGTCCCTTAACACTACGTACAGGGGCAAACAATCGAACCTTAAACCATTTGGCTTTGATATTATGTTAAATCTTTAGTTACAAACTAACCTAAAAGCTTAAGCTTGATGGCAATAATCATAATTTGAGCTACAGTGCTTTTGTCTCACCTTTCATGCCATAAACAAAAGAGAACGACAACACTACCTCCAAAAAAAAGAAAAAATCCTATATGGATATCCACCAAGTTACATCTTGCTAAGGGATCATCTTAATGTTTATCATCAAGTATAGTAATACCATTTGTAAAATTTACAAAAAACTACAGCGAAAAGCTGCTCTTTGTCCTAGCAACCAAAAGTCTTTCCAAGATAGTCTTGGTTGTTTAATTTGAAACGGAGGTGAATCAATATATGGCCCTTTATTACAGTCCTCAATTAGCAAAATAAAATCCTAAAAGTAAATTTTATGTTTTGCAAGTTCAATCAAAAGGTGGGCATGGAATTGGTATCTGAGATAACCTAAAGTTGAAAATCAACTGCGAACATTTGGCACCTTGCAATTGGTAATTTTTAGTTAACGATAAGTAATATAAAGCTGCATATTTTACCTATATTATATCCTTAGATAGTGATTTCGATACCATTCCTAAATACAATTGATGCTAGGTCTGTCCGATCTGTCCTTTCATTTAGTTGAACTCTTTGATCTGTTCATTTCATTTAGTTGAACTTTTTCTTTGTATCAGGTTGTGAGTCACAATAATAGTATATTGCAGCATTGACTACAAAACTATGAAATTTAGAGGATCATAAGAGATGGATAAACATATTATGGAAACAAGAGGTAAGTACCATCTTTGCTCTTTTTATAGCAACAACTTCACCATCATGAAGAACACCCTTGTAAACAGTTCCAAAGCCTCCTTCACCCAACTTTAGTGAAGGTGAAAAGTTTTGAGTAGCTTTTATGATCTGACTGATGCTTAGTTGTAATGACCCAATTTTGTTTTGAGGAGGAGATAATGAAAAGCGAGGACTAGATGGTGCTTTATGCGGAGTGGCCAGATTCTTCTCAGGCAAAGAAGTTACATCTAAAGGAGATATTGAATCTGCTGCAATTAAAAAATTCATTTAGTGAAATAGTCCTTTACAACAATTTTTTAAAAATAATTGGGCATTAAAAAGTCTGATGCAGTACAGACAAAAGCAATATTATACCTTTGTCTTTGCCGAATAAAAATCACCATATTATTTCTTCAATATATCTTCAGCCACGCAAAAAATATGTTTTATATTGTACATTTCACAGAGAAAGAATGCTAGTACTAGACTAATCCAAAATATGCTTTAAGAAGAGCCTTTGACAGCATTAACCAATAAAAAGGTTCATGACATCAAAAATAATTTGTCACCTACAATTGATGCTAATCCTTCGTCCAATAGTATGAGATGACGTGTGTAAAGTCAGCAAAGTAAAGCTAATATTTATATAACGTGACATATTTTAATGCAATGCAAAGAGGAACAGTATAATTCCAATGGTTTTCTCATGGTTATTGGAATCAAGCAACCTTTGAATTACATCAGTAGCACTTTCAGATGATCAACTACATGTTAGTAGAGAACAAAATTGTCAAGTACTTTGACAGAATTTCTTCAGTTATTAAGTGGAACTCACGAGAAATTGGTTTTCTTGCCAGAGATTCTGGGTCGATAGATTCTTTCTTCCTTGCACGAAAGCAGGGACAAATTATCACACAACATAAAAGGACTACTGCTGGTACAGCCAGAGCCTTCTTCTTGGGTGGGAACGATAGCTCATGACCTATGATTCCATCTACTCGTGTATCTGAGTTAGGGGAAACAACTGGAGGCAGCAGCAAAAGTTTTCTCCTTGCCATATGAATTGTATCTCCTACAATTAGATCCATCGCAAAAAGAGTTAGTACAGGCGAAGTTCCCAAGCACAAACCACATGTATTTCAATACAATTTTAAATGAAGAACAACTAAAGGTTATCAGGCAAAGGATCATTCCAAGAATTTGAAGTCAACCAACTTCATAAAGTTACAGGACACAACAATCAATCAAAATGACAACAAAGGACAGAAAAAATCAAATGCAGCTCAAAAGGTATCATCAACCCACATAAGCCAGTAGATCAAGCTAAACAGGAGCATTTGACTAACAATTAAAGATAAATATAAAAATGCTATAGGTACTGTTGTTAACTACCAACAATGATGTATAATACATTTCAAAAAAAATGATGTATAACAAAGCAAAATGCAATCCCCCCAACATTGGACATTTGGAACCTTAAACTCTTTTATAATTAGATAACCAGCTAGTGTCAATTTTACAATCTGTATAAACCTTTAATGAAAACTCAAATTTCAGCACTAATTATCACTGAGGACCTGTTTGAGAATGCATTTAAGCACCACTTAAACTGTTTAAAATCAGCTCAGCTCACTTGCATTGCCAAAAACCAAATGGCTCTCCTGCTTAAGCCTAATCAGCTTAAGGGTGTTACATTGCCCTAATTCGCAATTAACCACTTAAGGTGCTTAAGCCGTTTCCCACAAGGATTGGGCAAATTCGCGGCATCGCTCTTCCTCCCCAACAAAGTTTGCATGAAAAAAATATCCTATGCAATTTTCTTCCACCTCTCCTCTCTTCATGGGAAAAAACTCTCACTTTGCAAGAGGTAAAGGACCTGCCTTACACACAACTTTGACAATAGGTATATGTTCTTCCTCTTTGCTATGATTCATTGCAGATGTGGCGCTCAGCAAGTTGGACATCAAATCTGAAATATTTTTTTTCCTTTTACCTTATAGAACTTGGTTATGATGTTAAATGTATAAATTCTCTTCATTTTTACTAACATATTCATAAATATGGTAGGCTCAGTTTGTTATTCGAGTCATAGGATGAAGTTTATGTTGTCTTGGTTGCTCGTAAGCCAGGTGTTTATGATACAGGGGAACAAGCCTGTGCACATGTAGTTTGCTGCATTGGGGTAGTGCACTCTCACCTTCTCGCATGAGGTTGTATTTAGAAGGCTTGAAACGCTCATATAATTATATACATAGCAACATCAATTATTAGCTTCCGAGGGAAAATATGATTTTCAAACTCCTGTCGTTCCATCAACGCCTACTAATACTAAGCCTTATGTTCCAAGTTCCAACACCAGTAATTATTGGGTTTGTTCTTTTATTACCAGTCTAACTATTGGTATGCTACTCACCTAGCACTGTTAATTTTTTAAAACAATTTTTAAAAAAAAAAATTCAATGAATTTAGAAAATACAAGTTATTACAAAGCAATCTAAAAAGCATCGTCTTATATACAACCTAATAAATAATTGAGCTAAAATGCCCTTTTGAATAGCTAGGTTGATACGACGAAAGACAAAAAGAGATGCACTATACCTCCCACCAGCTAACTTCAGGAGTGAAACAACACCAGGAGCCAAGTACAAAAAGTGTCAAAAGCAAACTGAAAGTCAAAATTGCATCTTTTGTTCAAATGATTTATCATTTTGTTATAACAATGCTAGATAGTCTTTGAATATGTTGTCTTGTGCTTTGGTTATTTCTGTGTGATTTGATAATTTGTTTTATAAATATATGTTAGATTTTAACCAAGGTTTCATCAGAAAACAGATTTAATCCACCTTACAGCTTTTCTCACCCAAACAGCAATTCACCTTAAGTCGGCTAAGATGGTTGGCTCAGGTTTTAATCTGTTTCCAAATGGGCCTAAGAATCCAACCACTACCTCGTCCTCCACAAAAGCAATCTAACGGATACATGAAATCAGCCGTTTCCATGAAAAAATTAATGAAGTAAGACACCCTAACGCCATATCACAAACAAAAAAACTTTGTTCGAATCCAAGTAAACGTTAATATACAAAAACGAGCGCCAAAAAGAAACATACCAAAAATAGCATTGCGATCCAATTTAGCGTCATACTTGAAGACTTCATAACAATACCTCCTACCAATCTCTCCCCAATCCTCCACCGGAGAATCAAATTCCAAGCACTTATTCACAAAAAAAGCCGCCAGGGCCTCGCACAGTGAAACCCGATCATCGATCCTTTCGCCATTGACAAACATCAGGTATCCATCCTCCGTTTTCAGATACCCAACACTGTCAACACCACAGCTCCTCGAAGAACCCCAGACCAACCCGCCGCCGCCAGCCTCCGCGAACGCCAACGCCGCCAGCACCAACAGAGCGAGGATCGGAGCCATCACCGCTCGATTAGAGCATAAAAGGCATGAGAGAATCACATTTTGACCTCCAATTCGAGCTAGAGAGGGAAGGACGAAGCATCCGCAGAGAATCGCAAGAGAGAGAAGAAAGAGGGCGAGGGATTTGGGGCAGCAGGGAGCTGCAGAATCGAGAACGTAGAACTAAGAAGCCGGAGCTGGGATGCTTAGGTGACCGGGAAACCGGCGCGTAACCGGCTTCCCGCCGGCTCTTCGGATCGGTGACGTTAGCCTCCGCTCACCGAGCAAAAAGGTTAGCAGGTTAATTTAAATTATAGTAGTTTAATCAATTCGAGTTAATAGTAGTTAATTTGAGGTAAATTTCTTAAAGGTTGTTATAATTTGAATTAATTAATAAATTAACTCATTATTTCAGAATTACCATTTAATTTTCCAAATTATTTATGTTTAAATAAGTGTGCATAATAGAATTAACTAATTAATTAATTAATTAATTATGTATTTTCACAGGCCTGTTTCGAACAGTTATATAAAATAGAAGAAAATAAAAAATTAATTTATTGCCTTTAAAATTATGCAAAATATAATATATAAAATATAAAATAATTTTTTTTTATTTAAGGTCAAATAAAATATAAAATACAATTAATTTTTAAATTATTTAATATGGCATAAAAAGCTTTTCTTTCCAATATATTAAAATATTTAATTTATATAATTCATGAAGTAACATCGACTATTATGTTAAAATATATAAGCCTGTTATAAATAAATTTTAGTAGAATATAAAATAAATTATCTTTTATGTGATTGGTAATTCGTATGAGATTTGACTCAACTTCTTTAAATTGAAAAACTCAAATCAAACTCACATAATGAGTAGGTAGCTCGGCTTTACCGATCAAAGTTTTTAGAATTGAATCAAAGGTTAATCGATCAAATATTTGATTAATTAGATGAATTTGTAATTACATCACAAAAAAAAATTTGTAAAAATTATAAATATTAAAAATAAAGTAAAATTAATCATTAGCTATTAAGTTATCAATTAAATAATAATAATAATAATAATAATATAAATTTTACTTAACTATTAGCTCATACAAATAACTGAACCGGTTGAATTAAATGGAAATATAAAGTTGCATTTTTATGTACTTTAAATGGCAAAATAATTTATATTCAATATCTTACATAAATTTTAGTAAAAAAAATTAATTATACATCATATTATATATAATTTTTAATATAATTAATAATTTATTTTCCATTATTTCAAAAATTATCAAAAAAAATCTCTTTTTTTTTCAAATGCCAAACAGAATGCTGGCCTTTTTTGGAACTTGCTGAACAAAACTTATATCTCAAAAATCTCCCAACATAAATAAATAGCTCTTAAATTTCATTTATTAGTTATTATTCTTTTTATTTACTCCAAAATATTTTATTTTTTTCTGTCACTCGAAAATAGATGGTATGACATTGTTCGAATTTGTGGCCTATAGTTCCCGCCAAACTAAAAGGGCATCGCATTTTCATTGGTTATAAGAATACATAAGTGATAATTATATACGAAAATAAAAAATTATAGACATTTTTCTCGATTCGAAATCGATCGAAATTCTTCTGACTCAAAATTAGCTTATCTGAAAAGTAATCAATTTAACTCATAATCAATTCAATAATAAATATATATATATATATGTATATATTTAAATTAATTCGAAATTAAAATTTTTAATTTCGAGTTGAGCTCAACTCGCATAAAATCGAATGAAAATCACTCGTATACGAATATGGAGACAAAATATCATCATTTTTAGAATTATATATTTGATTTATTTCTCGCACGACACGTATAATTAACTCGAATATTGCAAGAAATATATATAAGTGAACACCACGACTTATATTATTGACCACGACTTAGATTATTTTCCTTCAGCCAATTAGAAACCGAGTTGGCCTTCTGAGACGTCGTACCCCTCGAAGGAGGCTGGACTCAGCGGAGACTCGCCGACGGGGAAATCGAGGTCGGGCAAGGGGGCGTACACCGGGCCCCAGTACAGCGGAGCCGGCTCCGGCGCAGGTCCGGCGACCTCGTCGACGCCGAGAGGTCTGGCGTGGCCGCCGGAGGCCAGGAGGAGGAGGGCAACGGCGGCAGCGGCGACCACGGCGGCGAAGTGGAGGAACTTGGCCATGTCTGATGGCTTATTCTGTATGCCACTTGAATTGGGGGAAAGAAGCGGCTGTGGCACTGTGGCTGGTGAAATTGCAGTGAAGGGGCGGCAGTTTATATAGAGATGTACAGAAGTCCAATTAATGAGGGTTCAGTTTGTAAATATTTAATTGATATAAATGTCATTCGGTTTTGTAAGTTTGTGCGTTGAATTTTTGGCCGAACGGTCACGGGGGTTTATACTGTAATTAATTGAATTAATGACAATGTTTTATTTTAAGTCCAATTTGGTTGGGAGTTTAAGCATATTAGTTTGTGGTGATTTATAATTAAACGACTAAATTAAAACATAACATAAAATACTACACAAAATTTTTAATAATTAATATATATATATATAAATTTTAGAATACTATAATTTACATAATATTACATAAGAAATATGTGTTTCTACGTACATAATATATGCGATTGTGTGACATTATATGCATTTATGATGTTATATATAAAAATTTCATTAAACTTTTGTTTTGCAAGATATTATTTTTTGTTGTTTTAAGGATAAAGAAAAAAAAGTATTTTAATAGTATAATGTAAAATTAAGTAATTTTAATATTGAGGTTTGTATTAAATGTGAAGTAAAGTTAATTATTTTTATTAAGAAATGTATAGAATATGAGATAAATTTATTTTTTTAATATTAAAATTTAAGTATATGTAAAATAAAGTGAATTTGTTTTGTATTAAAATTAGTTTAGAATATAAAATAATTATAAAAAATTTAATAGAGGTGATTCTAAAATAGTTTTAAGATACTTTAAGATCTGAAATAAATAAAGGTAGTAGTCTACATTACGGTGTCGTAGGGTTAAATAAAAATATGTCCATTAAATTTTGCTAGAGGGTCCAACAAGATTTAAGAACTACGAATTCCTTTAATACCATCTCTTTCGATAAAATCTCGACTTTTTTTGCATCTCTTCAAAATGCTTATATGTAACTCGATCACAGTTTATACAATCTTTTTTAGTGGCTTAAATGATAAAAGAAAGTGAGTCTTTTATCTACAATTTTGATTCCTCGATCGATAAAGAGAACCTAGCGTACACCATGCTAAAGTATAAGCCGCATTTCTTAAATTTGATGCAACTTAACACGATGTTAGAGACTCGCATTACGCATTTTCCTTTTCAATATGGGCCGATCAACAAGAAGTTCTTCATTTTCACGAGAACTTTGATAACAATTTTAGCATCCCCTTCTATGATTTTGTCACGAAAATGTAGTTCTTTTGCTAATTCAATTACACTAATGAGAGCAACACATTCAGCTTGCAATGAAAATAAATAAGAAAAAAAAAGATAGAATTGGTGGGGTGATGATTGGTCACTAAATTAAATACGTTTTCATGTGTCACTAATTTTCTATTTAGCGATACTTATAAAGTGTCGCTATATAACAACATTTTAAAAATGTCTTTACATTTATTTTACCGATATTTTTTAATCTATCAGTAAATCCTTCACGACGCACTTCCTAGTGACATTTTACACGACACTTTTAAAAATGTGGTCAAGTGAGATACCTACACTAAAAAGCATCGTTGAGTTCATAACTTCTTGTAGTGCTTCTTTGCTGCTAGGAAAGCCTGAGATTCGTCTTTATGGTTTCGAGCAATAATTAGTTGTATCAAAATTTAGTGTAACGTCAGATAAGAGACATCAAAAATAATAAAGTCTCATTTTGCTCTCAGTCTCGTTGGCATAAGAGTTGTCTACATACATTTTTGATTGAAAATAAAAGTGAAAGTTAGCAAAACTATTAATTTTGCTCGAAGATCGAAGATCAAAAATCGCTTGAAAGTTGAATTGAATTTTATATCGAAGTAAGTTCGATTTAATCTAAACGAGCCAACTAATGAGCTATTTTTTTGGCTCGAAACTTTTATCAATCAAATCTTGAACTGACATAGGATCATATCGAGATGGCTTAAAATCGGATCGATTAAAAAAATGAAAGATAATATATATATATTATATAACTAGATTTAATGGAAAGCTTCGTTTGAATTTTTTTATAGTCATTCAAACTATATTTATTGTAAATTAATTTTTTTTATTTTTATCTTTATTAATAATAGATCATAATGAATAACCATGGTTTAAGCTCAATCAAATATATTTATCCATAATATTTGGCTAAAAGATTGAAAATTAATCGAAAGTCAAATCAATTTTGGCTCGGATCGAGCTTGAATTGATAACAAATGAGCCAAGCCCAGCTCAAATCAAACTCTTCTCATTCATTTTCTGGATCGAATCAGAAGCTTTTAATTTAATCTTGAGATGTAGTCGGATCGGCGTGAGATCAGATCATTAACAGCACTAAATGTTAGACTTTAAGCTTTGACGGCCCCGAAGTTTTCTTAAAAATTATAGAGTTTTGTATAGAACTTAACGTCGAATACGATGAACATTGGTAATTATTTAAATTAAATGATAAAATATAAATTAGATTATAGTTTCAATTGATTGAATTAAGAATAATTTAGTTAATAAACATAAATTTGGCATTTTAATTATTCAAAATTTAAGCATTCATCAATTAAAATCCCACAAATTTCTCCCATGTCATACCATGTGTAAGCTTCTTTCCTTCATGTCCATTTGCATGAGTGAAGGCTTTTCCTCTCCCAAGAGAGAGAGAGAGATGTTTGGTTGCAACAGAATAAGAGTAAATAAATAATTATTTGATGCAAATTAAGTATAATTAATAAATAATATAATTATTGTCTCTCATATTCACATATATATATATATATATATATATGTATACTAAGCTAATTAAAGTAGATACATGCTTTTGTTTTTCTGTATTTTTATTATTGAATAAATAAATAAAATGAAATAAGTTAAAATGTAATTTTTTTATTATTTGATTGAGATTGTTAACGTACGATGTAGGGGATCCCAAGAAATACTAAGAAAGAGAGAGTTCCGGAAGACGGCGGCGCGCAGAGAGATAAGCCTGTTTGCGGAGACTTAAGAGAGAGAGAAAGAGAGAGAGAAAGAGAGAGAGAAAGAGAGAGAGTTCGAGGCATCCAGAACTGCACATAGATTTAAGGTGGTTCAGGGAGAAGATCCCCTACGTCCAACGAGCGATTAGTGAAGAAGTTTCACTAAAGAAAAAAGATAGTCGTTAAGGCTAATACAACATTTAGGAAAGAAAAAGCAGGAGAAAGAGAGGAAGAGCTCCTCAGTCGGGGCTCTAATACAATGAGAATGGGAGAATCAGGGAAGCTGCTCTGGCCGCCCCGTTGATCTTCTTGATCTGATCCTTTTTTCTGTAATCTCTAATCTCCCTCTTTTCATGAAGACTGTTCAGAGGTATTTGTAAGCAGCGGATGGTGCAGCTTTATCCTGATTTTTCGGAGGAAAGGAGGTGAACAAGCTTTGGGGACGCATGCTTGTCGGCCGAGAGGGACCAAAAGCAGCAAAAAGAGAATGCTAACTTTTAAAATTAGTACTGATTCTGGGATTTGTGATAGCTAGAGCATGCGGATTCTTAATTTGCGGGTCTGAGAAAAATGCCTTGTATGGAGAATGGCGTGGTCGAGACAAGCTAATTGTTACAAGCACCACTTTGTAATATCGTGGATGATGTTACCAAGGATGGTCCTGGCTCGTCGTGGACGAAGTTTGATTGAACCTTCATGGCCGAGGTTTGACCAAGGTCTGACCTGTGAGAGCAGATAGATGGATCAGTTAAATGAAATGAAAGCCAAAAGCCAGCTAAGCGCCACGTGTACAGTAGGGATGCAATGCTGGAACCACGTGTTAACAAAAATAAAAAAAAAGAGCATAATTTGCATCAAATAAAAATAATAATAAATTGTCTGTTTAAGCAGAAAAAATAGTAGCATCAATAGCATCTATATATGATATTTACATTAAAAAAAAAGTCAGGTAAATTAAAGGATACAACAACTTGCAGATATCATATCTTTTTGCTACGAAAATTTTAGCGTCTGCGAAGCTCTATGTATTCCTAAATATATGAACTCGGTGTGTCTCTCTCTCATCGTTATATAAGCAACCAATCCAATATAGGTTGTGTTTATATATGAGTTATTTTTTATCATAATCTGTCATGTCACCCACTCATCGCTCCTGATTGTATGAACTAAGCATGAGTTATCTTTTATATATGAGCCCTTTTTGTTATCGTGCATGTGAGCATAGTCAACTAATTCAATATTTTTTATTTTTTTCTGATTATAAGTATTGAAAAAGATTAGATAAGTATCGAATTTAAAAAAAAAACTAAAACTTGATACACTATGTAGCTCATCAGATACATATCGATGGAGTATTGAAGAGCATTAATATCTAATGTTACTTCATAAAATATCAATGTTTCATAAAGAAAAGAGCTTTTTATTTGCTCTACCATCCTCTTTGAACTTTAAAGAAGGTTTATATTGCACATACACATGACGAGGTTATTTAGGACGATAGAAAAAAAAGAATATTTATATCAAAATACGTTATACAGATCAACAATTATAGAATATTTTAGACGTAAACAAAAAAGATCTTTTTATATCTTTTCTTGCTTTAGAAATAGTGGAAGGTATAATTATATTTTTTTTAAATTGATAATAAAATTTCAAAAAAGAACACAACCATATGTTAAAATTTTTAAAAATCAAGAACACAGTTATTAAAGTTTAAAAACGTGAATTTGAGTGTTATTAAATCTTAAACTCAAAGACCGCAGTATAATTTACTTTTAATTAGTTAATTTTTTAAAACTCGACAAAGAGTTGGCAGATCAAGTCAAATGAGCTATTGATCTAAATCCAACCCGCTAACCCGTGTTCTCATTTTCGAATCAACTAAGGGGTGTTTGGTTTGATATTTTCTCGATGTTATGTTAAATGTTACTTTTTAAATAACAATTTAATACTTTTAGAAAAAATTATTTAAAAATATTATTAAATTAAATAAATATTTTTTTAAATAACATGATATAATATTAATATAATATTGAATCAAATGCAAGTAAAAATACCATTAAAAATAATCTAAATATATATAACATATTAATTTCTTGCATTAATCCATTTTTAAGTATCCAAAAAATCTGACACCTGGCAATTAATTATCAAAAATTAAACTAAAAACTTAATTAATCTGAAACCGCTACCTCATTAATCTCAAAAATCTTAATTAACAATTAAATATTATTAAAAATAACTGCCGCTTTCAAACTATAAATACCCGCCACTCTCCCTTCCCCCCTCCACAACAAGAACCGCCCTTCTTCTTCTTCTTCTTCTTCTTCTTCTTCCTCAGCTCACCGCCGGCAGCCATGGCCAGAACCTCAGCCTCCTCCTTCCTCCTGGTCCTCCTCGTCACCT
>KZ451971.1:1648931-1694236 GCA_002786265.1 Apostasia shenzhenica | reverse complement strand
CTCTCTCTAGCACGTCACTTTCTCTCTCCTCTCTCTAGGCCGGCGACGGTTATGGGAGGGGAAGAGTTGAATCGGTGTTTTAAGGCAGAATCTCTATTTCTTTTACTAAATAATAATCTGAGGATATTTCTGTAATTTTTCTTAGCCTTAATTTAAAGAGGTGGTTATGAATATTTAATGGGTTATTAGATTCATTGGATTTGAATTTTAAATAATCAGATTTAATTAAATTAAATATTAATTTCAGCCATTTTAAATTTTTGAATCACAAAATAAATATTTAATATTTCATATATTTAATTTTAAATGATTAATTTCTCATGAATAATATTAATTCCTCATAATAAATTTAATTAATCAAAAATCTAAATTTAAATTTACCGGGATGTTACAATCTATGTGATAATTATAAAATCTTAATTACTAATTTAATTTACAGATGTATATCGTGGAGCTTAAAAAAATAACTACGAATGTATGATTTTATTTATTTATAAAAGTTCATATAAACCATATGTTAGTCTTATACTTATAATTTGAAAATTACCATATATATTACTATTAAGAGTAATTTTATGCTTCGTAAAATTTCATGCCATTCATTTTGTTTAATTTACTATTTTAGAAAATCAATTATTTCTAAACTTGCATATTCTACATTTAATCAGCACACATATCATTTTGGTATGATTAACACGTTACATTATCATGTATGTTAATCTGTACAATTTAAATATAATTTTATTTTTCTTTTAAACAGTAGGATCAGAACTTCAGAAAGTAAATTCTGCATTGGGCATGCAGAATCAGATGTCCAAATCTGCTGAACATATTGAGCTCCAGCACACATATCATTTTCGTATGATTAATACATTATATTATCATGTATACCTGATTCAGCTACATACAGCACTCTTCCATTTTTTATACATGTTTGTGAATTCTCCTTTTTTTATAATTGTTCATCCCTTTAGTTAAATCTTTCTGAATTTTATTCTAATTCTTATCAGTTTTTTACTTTTTTTTTAGTAATTTTTTATGCAAATTGCTATTCCCCCTCTGACAGCACCCCCGGGCCCCACCGCCCTCCCTCTCTAAAATTCTAATTTTGTCCTCTTTCCTTTAACTAATTAATTAATTATTTAATTTATTTAATATATTTTTCTTATTTATTAAATTTTAATTAATTAATTATTTCTTAATATTTTATTTCTACTTTATTTATTTAATATTTTTTAAATCACTCTCTTTAATTAATTATTTTTTTATTTAATTTGATTATTATATTTTTTCTTATTCATTAAATTAAATTAATAAATTTTTTTATTCATTAAATTTAATTAATTAAATTTTTTCAAATATCTTTTTTTCTATTTTATTTATTTAATATTCTTTAGATCAATCTCTTTAGTTAATTATTTTTTTATTTAATTTAATTATTATATTTTTTATTCATTAAATTAAATTAATAATTTTTCTTATTCATTAAATTAAATTAATTAATTTTTTTCTAATATTTTTTCTGTTTTATTTATTTAATATTCTTTAGATCACTCTCTTTAGTTAATTATTTTTTTATTTAATTTGATTATTATATTTTTTATTTATTAAATTTAATTAATTAATTATTATATAAAAAAATTTCATCTGACGAAGCTAAAGGATGGGCAGCTCGTTATAAAACACTTGTTATTTGTAGTATGAAATAACGGGTACAGGACTTAACGGTCCGGGTGCAGAGTTTGGAGAAAATATTGATTAGAATTTGTATTTTCATATATTTTAGTGTATTTTTTTTTTGTATTGTTGCTTGTACTCTTCCCTAAATATGACTAAAAAAATATTAGGTTTGTTTTGAAAAATATATTTGTTTGCAAGTTATATATATAATCGATTTTGCTTCAAATGAAAAATTATTGTCAAAAAAAAATTATTTCTATTTTAAATAAATAATGTTAAATAAAATAATAAAAGAACCCAAAAAAATTTACATAAATAAAAAAAGAAATACAAAAATAAATAACAACAAATAAAAAATATATAAGATTTCTTAAACAAATAAAAGAGAATAAATATATAAAGACTATTAAATAAGTAAAATAGAAATAAATATAAATATAAAGAGAAAAATAACATAAAGAATAAAATAATTAAAATCAAAAGTAAAATAAAAGAATAAAAGAATAAAATAATTAAACTAAATATTTAAAGTATAAAATTAATAAATAAAATATTTAATATTAAAAAAATTAAAAGATAAAAAGGATCTAAAAATATTAAATAAATAAAATAGAAAAATATATTAAGAAATAATTAATTAATTAAATTTAATAAATAAGAAAAACATATTAGATAAATTAAATAAATAATTAATTACTTAAAAGGAATAGGGCAAAATTGGAATTTTAGGGGGAGGGGGGTGGGGCCCGAGGGGGGTGCTGTCGGGGGGGGGGGAATAGCAGCTCTCATGGAAATTAAAAACCGTCTTAATGGACTTGCATGATACATTTAATACAACTTTAGGGACCTAATTAAGATTGTGAACCTACACAAGCGAGAATCTATGATATTTTTGTGAACGAGATTTCCACTTTTAGTTAATTATTTCTGTACATATATGATTTATTACATATTAAAAACCTGAAATAAAGTGTCCTCATTTTCTTTTTGTAGTATGACCTTTGTTACAACTATTCATTTTTATTTCTTAAAGCTACTTTTGCGTGCAATATAATATTTATATATTTTTTTCTTTCTACATTATTTCAGCATAAGTACATTTGAGGCCATGGAGCTTATGGAGTAGTTTTGTTTCATGAATTCAGATTCAAAATAATGTGGTTTTATTTCTTATTTTGTATCTGCATTTGTTTTGCTATGTAATATTAAATGTTAATGTAATTGAAGTTATGTTTTATGTGATCGATGTTGTTATTTTCTTTATGAATTCAATGATTAAAATGACTTTCGAATGTATATTACTGTTGTGTATGAATGTATTACTTTTTGATAATTTTTTTTAAAATCAAATATTAATAAATAAAAAAAACTATAGACGGCTGTCGTCTATAGTGTAACTACAGAAGGCGGTTCTCGAAAGAGACCGCCTTCTATAGTTATACTATAGATGGCGGTTTTCTTTGGAGAACCGCCGTCTATAGTTACATTACTATGGCGGTTGACCATATCAACTATCGTGTAACGTTTTCTTTTAAAAGCCTTTTATTTGCTCTACCATCCTCTTTGAACTTTAAAGAAGGTTTATATTGCACATACACATGATGAGGTTGTATAGGATGCTAGAAAAAAAAAAGAATATTTATATCAAAATATGTTATACAGATCAACTATTGTAGAATATTTTAGGCGTAAATAAAAAAGAGCCTTTTATATCTTTTCTTGCTTTAGAAATAGTGGAGAGGGTATAATTATAATTTTTTAAAAAATTGATAATAAAATTTCAAAAAAGAAAACAATCATATATTAAAAATTTTAAAAATCAAGAACACAGATATTAAAATTTAAAAAACGTAAATTTGAGTGTTGTTAAATCTTAAACTCAAAGACCGCAGTATAATTTACTTTTAATTAGTTAATTTTTTAAAACTCGACAAAGAGTTGGCAGGTCAAGTCAAATGAGCTATTGATCTAAATCCGACCCGCTAACTCATGTTCTCATTTTCGAATCAACTAATTATATTATCTGACATCTAAATATTAATTTTTGAATAACAATTTAATTTTTTTAGAAAAAATTTATTTAAAAATATTATTAAATTAAATAATTATTTTTTTAGATAATATGATATATTACCATTAAAAATAATCTAAATATATATTGCATATTAATTTCTTGCATTAATCCATTTTTAAGTACCCAAAAAATCTGACACCTTGCAATTAATTATCAAAAATTAACCTAAAAAATTAATTAATCTGAAACCGCTACCTCATTAATCTCAGAAATCTTAATTAACAATTAAATACTAATAAAGATAACTGTCACTTTCAAACTATAAATACCTGCCACTCTCCCTTCACCCCTCCACAACAAGAACCACCCTTCTTCTTCTTCTTCTTCTTCTTCCTCAGCTCACCGCCGGCAGCCATGGCCAGAACCTCAGCCTCCTCCTTCCTCCTGGTCCTCCTCGTCACCTTGATTCCGTCCGCTAAACTCCATAACCCTCCAGCCGGCCCATCCTCACCATAGCTGCGGCGAAGTCCTCGAAGAAGGCACCCGCGTTGCTGGCGTAGGCGGGGACCAGGTCGCCGGCGGCGCCGGCGTCCGGCGCGAGCAGCCCCTGGTCGGACGGCAGGAGGCCCTCGCCGGAGATGAGGTTGGCGTAGTACTGGTTGTCGAAGGTCGCCGGCGTCACGAGGTCGAGGTCCGCCAGCGTGTTGTTGGAGCCGGAAGAGCACAGCTGCTGCAGCGACTGCAGGAACTCGTCGTCGCCGGCGGCCGGCGAGCCCGGCGGCTGCGCTCTGAAGCGCGATGTGAAGGTGGCGCACCGGGCTTTACCCATCGTATGGGCTCCTACAGTTCATACACATTATGTAAATAATATATATATATATATATAATTTAAATATGAATATAAAATTATATATAAATAAAAGTATTCTTATTATTTAAATTTTTTTGGACATTAAATTATAATTTTTATTTTAAAAAATTATGATGTAAGAATACCATTAACAAAAATCACGAACCGAGTCATAATTTTTATAAGAACACAAAAATTTAAGAAAAATCAGAATACCAAATTCTAATTTTTTTATCGTAAATTATTACTATTAAAATTGAGACCAAATTTTAATTTTTATAAAAAAAAGTACAAAATAACAATTTACATAACACGATATATGTTAGTGATATTAGTTAGCTTTGATTCATCTTTAACTAAAGGTGGGCAACTTAATTTGATTAATTTTAGCAAAAAGATATTTTTTTTCTCTTGAACTCATGATAATTTTATATATAATATTATTAGATGTGTATATGTATATATATTATTAATCTATTTTCACAAGATCCTAATTAATATAATTAATTTTAAATTAATATATCACATCACTCATAAAATTATTTAATATTAAAAATTAATTATATTTCACATCATATACATAATTCAAATAATAATTATCTTATATCTTAATATAATAAATAACTTTATTTTACATTATTTATAATTTTTATTTAAGTTTAAAACTTTGTAAACAAACAAGCTCTAGATATATTTTGAAATTTTAAACGAGCACATGATATAAATACTCGTATATATGTATGTTTATATCACCAAAATTTTGAGTCGGATTTAAGTTGTCTCGTTTCAAGTGGAATCAGACTCGAACTGATGAACCCGAATCGATACTCTTAATACGTATACGTATAGTATACAAAGTTTGTACGTACCGGAGAGGACCACCATGTCCCCTTGTGAAAGACCCTGGTCCTTAAATTTTTGGGTGAGGGTGGCTACGTTTGAGTTGGGCCCAGGAATGTTGTCCTCTGCTTCCTTCTTGCTAGCCGTTAAGCTGTCCTTCCTCCCCATCTCCACCTCCCATGAAGGTCCTCCCATCTGCACAATAATGCAATTCATTAGATACATAGAGAGATTATATATATTTAATGTTCACATATATGTATAGTAGATATAGAACATTTTTATTAGTACAAATTACATACGTTATGCATCAATTTACATCGATATGTTTCTCGTAGAATCGATGATTAATGAAACTAACGCACATATATATATCAGTCGAGAAATAGATCAAGAAAATGTAGCATATATACACGTAGATATATATATATATATCGGGCATGAGAATACAATATTGTGAGTGCATGTAGTAATTGTTTTGTAATATATATATTGATCATGCACCAGGGAGACGGAGTCTCGGGCGGCGACGGCGAGGGTGTCGGCGCAGGACACAGTCCCGGGGCAGGCAGCCTCGAGCTCGGACTTGATGGCGTCGATCACGTCGAACCCCCTGATGGAGTTGAGGTTGGGTGCCGCCGTCTTCTCGCCAGTGAAGTTTGGAGTGTCGTCGAGGAGCACCGAGCCGTCGCATCCCTAGATATATATATTGTAACCATAAACGTCGACGTGGTAACTTAAAATTTAAGCTGCTTAGATTTAAACTTTGAAGATTTTTTTTCGATGAGCTTACGTTGACAAAGCAGTCGTGGAAGTGGAGGCGGAGGAGGGAGGCGGCCATGCGGGGGTCGGCGGCCACGGCACGCTCGACGCCGGTGAAGATGATGGCCTCAGCTAGAGGGCAGCTGGTCTCATAGGGGCTGATTTTGTGGGAACCATGGTTTGTGACTGGGTCAAGGCATTCTTTGGAGTTGATTGCAAGGGCTGTGATCAGGAAGGAGAAGAGGAAGAAGAGGGATGAAGATAAGATGGTGGTGTTCATGGTTTCTAACATTTGCTTGCAATGGTTCCTTTCTCCCTTATGAATATAAATATATATATATATAGCAGCTAAGTAGTATCCTGCCAAAGTTATAAGTTATATTAATATTTCAAAATTTATCACTTCAATTTTTGACACTTTGAAGTTTATTCTACTCGTGTTGATCCCAACTTAGTCGTACATGTGGTAAGTTCCGTGACGACAAATAACGTCTTCACAGCAAGCTATTCGATGAGGTCTATGACAACCATCTTCAATAAGAATTATCTAAATATTAGTTATGAATCACGCGCTTCAACTTCGTTTAAATATTTAGATAACAAATACAAATAAATTGATGATCGATTAGAAATCCCTATGCGGAAGGGTATTTTTTAATTAAAGATGAAATATTTATGTCGAGCATAGGGACTCGATTAAAATTTTTAAGGAAGCTTAATTAGAACTCGAGTATCTAGCCTTTCCTAACTCAGCATGACATTTACCCTTACGATAATCCAAACTCTAAACTCACTCGAATATCTGGAAGTATATGATAATACCTTGAGTGTCTTTTGATCAAAATGAAAATAGTCCAACTCGAAATAAATTAACTCGAGTATATGTTTTGCATCAATATTGTATCAATGTAAGATGTATAGGCCGACTTGTTTGTCGTGTGGAGAACGGTACAAAAAATATATCAACAAATCCAAATTAATCCCTCTGACTATTACGAACTTGAAAATTTTAAACTCGAATAGTAGAACTCGTGACTCAGTCAAACTCAACCCATGCAAGCCTCAGAATATCATGCAGGCTGCAGTGATTTGATCTCAATAATTCAACAGCAATGACGTTTGGGAGGTGGCAGAAGCCGCGTAGTTGGTCGGGGGGGGCAGAAAAACCGCCGTCCTCTCTTTCATTCTCTTCTGCACTGCTTCCTACTGCATCCTGGGGAGAGAAATACGAAGGTGAATAGAGAGAAGAAGAATTATAAGGAGGGAAACTGAGATCATGGTATCAAAATTTTCAAATTTTTTTGATTGTTAGAAGTAATTAGATCAGTATTAATGCTTTTAATTACTAGCATTATTTCAAGAAAATACTATTTAATTTAGTACTGAAGTTTGCATCTGTATCATTTGTTCCCGATGATCGGATAATTAAAACAAAATAAGCTGTGTGGGTACATTATAGTGTTACTGAACGTACGACTTACAAAAATTGAAGTCGTGCAGCCAGCTAATTAGATTGTTTGTATTGTTCTAATCTCTACATGACTTATATGAGTTGTACAGAGCGCTATACTTACTCTTTTTTTGTGAAATTATTGGTGGATATTGGCCGAGTAGACAGTGAGGTACTAGGTAATTATTGTGTAATAAAATTAAGGACTATATTTCTTTTAGGAAATGAAACTATTTGGAAAATTTCTCTCTTATGTAGAGGGAGAGAGAAAGAGAGAGACGAACGGAGAGGACAGAGGATTTTAGTGACGGAGTGAGAGAGGGAATGTGCGTGTCATGAGTAGTTGGAGAGTTGGTAAATGAGTTGTGAGTTGGTCGATGCTAATAACTCGTCACTTAATATACTAGCTAGCATCGACCGAACAATTTATAGCATTGTTTTTGGTCGATGCTAATAACTCGTTTCTTTTCAGTGCTCTTAAAACTTATGATGTGGTACATATCTCATGATAGGCAGTAGAAGAAGGACGAAGAAATTCTATAAAAAATATGCATTACAAATAACTCGCATTTTAAATGAAGGTGAAAAGTCCATCTTCACACACCAAGAGCACTATGGATTTTGTGTTTATAAAAATAATAGAAAATTTATTTGTCCAGTTTTCTGTCATTTAATTGTTCTAACACAATTCTTTTATTTACTTAATAGAATAAAATAAAAAATACTAATATACCTGCAAATATAATTTAATAAAATTTCATCTTTTTTTTTCATTATTATTATTAAATTTAATTTTATACACAAATAATTAGATTTATATAACTATATAAATATATATGTATACATAGTATAATTATAAAAATACATACATGTATATTCACATACATACATATGTATTGAATAAAAGTAATTTTAGAATAATATTATTAATTCACAAGAAATTACTAAATGAGTGTTTGGTTCGTTATCTAGTGTTATGTTATATAATCTAGATGTCATTTTTTTAACTAATAATTTTATAATCTGACAAAAAATTATTTGTAAATATCATTAAACCAAACGATTAATTTTTCTAAATAACATAAATAATAATATCAAAATAACATTGAACCAAACACCCCCTAAGAAATGACTATTCTTTAAGTGGGTAAAAGGAATGATTATTTCATGAAATGCGAAATAAAAATTTCTATAAAATAATTCTTTTACCAAAATAAATATAAAAATAATTATTCCATAAAAAAAAATAGAATAAAATAGTGATTCACGCCCTGGAGCTCGTGGCTCACAGTTTTCATTGAAAATTATCGAGAATGTGAAGTAAAAATAATATTTTTTTATAATAAAATTTATGTAAAATAATTTAAAAATAATATTTATTATTATTTTTTAAACTATTATTATTTTGATCTTCGCATCAAACAGGGCCTGAGGAGAGAGCTGTTATTTCTAATGAAGAGCTCTCATTTTAGGTGATGAATGAAGTAATGTAAGAGACATAACAACATGGTATTATCTTCTGCCATCTCTTTGAAACTCAAATGCTGTAAGCCTTCAAAATCACGCTACTACTTATGCTCTTCTTTTATGTAGTTGGATTTTCTTTAGCTGCGTACATCCCAACACATGAGATGTTCGGCACTCAATGATGGGGCATGATGGGGCGACACAGAACAGATAGGACTCACCGCGCTCCACAGAGCAAAAAATAATATTTTGCACCATTTCTTGTGGTTTGTACTTCACATGTCATACAAAGCATTTAACTTACTTCGTGTATGTCATACAAAAGTGAAATATAATTTTTTATGTTTTGTATGTCACACAAAATTTTGTCATATAAAATAAAAATTAAATGCTTCGTATGGTATATGAAATACAAACAACAAGAAACACAAAAGCACTGTTTCTTGTTGTGAAGAGCAGGGTAGGTCCCCACCCGCTTTGTGTCACTCCATTGTTATGTAAAAATCTGACGCTACCAACCTTTATAAAACTTTAAGCTGATAAGAAAGACGCAACTAGTTCACTTATTATATTATGCACGTAGCTCCCACAGTTTAAATCAACCTTTTTTCAATAGTGCCACACCATTCAAAGTTATCTCAAGCAGGGCAATGGTACTAAGCTGGTGACAGTCATATTCAGACCATTCAGACACTACTTTTCCCAATAATCCCTCCTCTCAGCACACTACTAAGATTCAATTAAACCCAAGATTTGTTTTAATGCTAATTATTAGATCGAAGTGATCAGGAAGACTAGACGATTTGATAATTTAAAAAACTATTCACACAACTAAAAACAAGTTAATAATAACAAATAAAAAAAATTACGAAAGCAATAAAAAAAGAGAAACATGATATACATAATTCAATATCATTCTGTGCCTACATCTAAGCCTGAAGGCAACTCAACTCAATCCAATGATCACAGTCTACTTTCACTTATACCACTACACACTAATCCTCCTTCCTTTTGGATCTCAATCATTTAGAAATCACACAAAACCTCACTTTCACTTTATTCCACCAAAAATAAAAGAAAAATATAATCCAAAAAAAAAAAAATAAGAGAAAAAACCAACATCACCTAATGGATCTTACTGCAAGAAATGAAGAATAACAAAGATCTTCTTTGTTTTTTGAACACAATTATAAAATCACCAAAAACATAAAAAAAAATTTAAAAGCTTTTTCAAACAAACCGATTTAAATATTTTTGAGCAAATATTCAAGGAGACGAGTCATCCAAGGCTTTTAACCTTTTAAACCGATTCAAAAAAACTCTTAAACCAAATTAAAAATAAATATTAAAACTATCTAAAATTGCAACTAGTTAACGAACTGATTAGCTAAATTCAAACTCTAAAACAACTGGTGCACGTGAGCGACAACAAAAATTTAGGTGCATAGTCGACAAACACAAGTTAACCATAAAAAATGATGGTTTCTACCACTACTGGTAAAACAACCAAATTAACTCAAAGTCGAACCAACTCATCTCAAAATACAATTCTAGTGCTCAAGACCTTACATTGACCCAAATCTCAAACAAAAATCAATACATAATTTTCTACTCAAAATAAATTGAGTAGAAAAACAATGGGTCATTTGATTTCTCTTAAATGTATCTTTCTCTAAAACAAAAAAACTGTAAATTCTTTCTAAATCATCCATATATATATATCAACTCATAGTATTAACCTGAAACAAAACCTCAAGCATAAGTTAATAATTACTAACTTAAATTAATTATTAATTATCAAAATACGAAAATCATAATTCTAACCCTAACATATTAGGTGTCAATACATCTCACATATTGAAATGTACACACCCAATAATTTCTCCTTTTAGTGAGGAATACACATGAAAAAACATCACTCTTTTAGTGCTGAATGCTATCAGAAAGTGCTGAGCTATACACCCATACAAGCACCACTGATTCTTCTTACTGACAGAATTTCAGCATCAGTTCATATGTCCAGATTTAAGCTAAAATCAACAGCACATTAATCACCAAAACAAACTCTAAATTCATTATACAACAAAAAAAATTACCATCAGAAACGAGAAATGCTTTGCAGCCCCCCATAAATGACGTTAAACATTGAACTCAACTAAGATTCTCACGCAACAATAGCGTTATAAACAAAATAGTTGATTTTGCTTATGTGACGGTGGTGGCAAATAAGAAACCTCAATTGGTTTTAATGTTTGAGATCATTTATGGGGAATATGTAGCATTACTCGTTAGAAATATCAATCCTCATCTATATTTTATTAGATAATTAATCCAAATGCTATCTCTAATTTTTACAGAAAATTTGCTACAGTGAGTTGCTTCTCTTTTGCCCTCAACAGCTCTCCACTCAACAGAAAATCACTTCAAAGGTTAAGGCCTAGAGACACCTCCATCCTTTCAAGAGAGATTCTAACACATAATCCAGATTCAACCAGTAGCCTCAAGAACCTGCAAATGAAGAACATTTTGTATCACGTGTGAATTTGAGATGATGCTATGCCATTCATAAAAAGAATGCTCAAAGGAACAATAAAAACAATTACAAAATTTGAAAACAAATAACTCTTAAGTATTACGAATAATTTCCTCTATTTCATACAAAAAACAGAGGAAAAGGATCATCGACATCACATAGCTGTGTTCCAACTATTCGCAATGGCTTTATGTAAATCCTTATTTGACTTCCAAAAAGGTTTTAGAAAAAATCTCTTCTTTTCTTTTTCGAAAAATTTTTCGTCTTCATGCCCCGACTTAATGCAACACAAGACATTGCTATTTGCAAATATCTTCTTTGATAACAAAACTTCAGGTTAATTGGGACATGAAAAGCAAACAAATAGAAATAAAATCCTTATGAATTCAACAATCAAAAAAATTCCCTATCATAGCTCCCTATAGTAGTTGTTATATCCACTAGATAACTTCAACTGTCTTTAGTAAACATTCATTGCTCTTCAATTTGAGTCTTACTACACATCTAACTCTTACAATTGTATTCTTACTGTACATTCACATAGACAAGTTACTGGAAAAGTAATATTTGTTTGTCTGACTTCCTTTAATGCTTCAGCTCTGAAAATCATGTACAGTAAACCACATGTAGAAATTGGTTTATTAAATGCGTTGCAAGGAAACAAATTCGTCTCAGTACAATCAATTTAGGTAAAAACCAATCTGATCCCACTACTTTGGGGTTTTCGGGAATTCAGTCCATATGTTTTCCATACAATCCCTCTATTTTCCATAAACAGGAGATTTCCAATTAACGGAAACTCATTTTGGAAGGACCCTTTTGTTAGGCGCAATGACCCAATCACCATAGAATGTAAGGTTCACCCTAATCCCCTCAGCTGCTTTTCTCCTTGATCCCTCTCCCTAGTTAGCTAGTAATAGAAAGAGAGGTTGGTTTGCCAGGTTTTTATGTTTTCGGAGGCCAACATTACCAAAGGTTTGCTCAATTATGCACTATTTAAGTACGCTACAGCTATTCCAGTAACTTACAATCTCAGAAGGCATTGAAGCCTAAAGTAAAATAGTATAAATCATCAAGTTAAATAAAAGTGAAGAAAACCTCAACTGAGCATTTAGATGCTCAAAGGACAAAGACAGAAATGAGCTTGTATTGATTTTAAATCAAGGTAATGCAAAGCCATTTTAAAATCAGGTAGATTTTAAGCCATCATCTAACGACAAGGTTACATGGGCACATCCCGGTTCTCTCTCACTCTCTCTCTCTCACACTCTCTCTCTATACACACACACACAGTCACACATACATATACATATATCAATAAAACTCTGAAAATCAACCATTCCAACAACCTCCAACGACTTCACCAGTAATTGCATACACGACGATCTCGTTTGGTTGAATCCCTAAAAAAGCCTCAAATCTTCTTCAAAAATACTTTCACCAATATTTGATATCTATTTTATCATGTACAAATTTAAATATTAAATAACAACTTTATTTCACATACTACACCAACCTCAACCTTAAAAAGTAACTTCATTTCACATCTTACACATATTTTAATAAAAAAGTTAACTTTATTTCACATCCAAGATAATTCTCAATAATAAAATAGAATTATTTAACATCATAATATTAGAATAATTCTTTTCTCTATCTTAAAAAAAAATTAAAGTATCTCCACAACATATTTCAACCAAAGGAGACCTTAATCATCATAAACAAGAAGAGACGCCCTCCTTTTAGACAGACAGCTTTTCCTGATAAGAACTTTTGCCTTTCATATTAATTAAATCTTAAAAGCTGTTAACTCATCAACCATTCACACAACCTTCCAACAGCTTTACTGGTAATTTTAAAAATGTGCATTTAAATCATCATAAACAAGCAGCGAAGAAGCTCCGATCCAGACAAGCTGCTTTTCTGATACAACAAAGTGCTTCACCAAAAGCATTATCTTGACTAAGGAGCTAGTTGGTTTGCTTTATATATGAACACTTCGGAGCAAAACAAGTGCACCTCAGTTACGAAAATTAAAGAATTCAACATGAAAGTAACAAAATATTTAATAGCACGTGAAAAACAGATAAATTAAGGAACAAAAGTTAAAGAGAAGAATGTATTAACACCAAAATCCTTGAACAAGCATTTCATTATCATCATATACAGTATGAAACCAGTTATGGAAGCAGATTTACAGAAGCCAAAATCAGCTGACCTGGAGGTTTGCTTTTCCAAGCCCACTCTTGTGAAACCGGCATACCCTGCTTAAAAATAGTCATTTTGAAAATTGCACAATCCAAAACCAAACAAAAAAGTGCAAAGCCTAATGTCAATAAGGGACACCACCTGTTGAACTCTCGCAGAATCAGTAACTGAACCAGGCCCATGTAGTTGTGCATAACTAAGTTCCTGCATAAATTAGCCAGTCAGGTGAGATGCAATGGCGTCACAGGTATATCAGAAGCAAAAAAATAACTGCCAATGTTCAACTACACTGCTTATCTGTCTTAACACATAGGCAGATCAGACTCAACAGCATGGTTTGCAGTAACATGTTCCAAGTAATGGTAACACAATATCCTAAAATATATATCTGTATGCTACATATAGTTAAGATGAATACATATGTACATGTATGAATCACTTGAAACTGTAGAATGCATATATGTATGTTCAGTATACATTGCATAACAACAGGGATTAATTGTCATGCTTGTTCGTGTGAGATTTACCTAAGAATTATCATATACACCATCTTCTTAAGACTCATAACATTCTTGTTGAGGTCTACCCCACTAAGATCTCTAGAGGCACATCGACATCCATCATGGTCTCCATAGGAAAATAGGAGTGGCTCTGATATGTAACAACCCGCCTCTACAGATATTGTCTATTTTATTAGTCCATGGTCCTCATAGCTTTAAAACGCATCTATTGAGACTTGTCTACTAAATCCCGTGCTTATCCGTGTGGGATTTATCTAAGGGTTATCACATATAAAGATCATCAAATATCGAGATATTAGTCACTTTGACTGTATCCTCACGATTTTGTTATCACAATCTCATATACATAGCCTAAGAACTCCCCTTCACTTTTCCAATTTGGAACGATTCATTCCAGCATTCTAATCACCAAGCCTAGAAGCCTACTAAAATCCGCTCAATGTACCAGCGATGCCCTTTCCATCGAAGCCTACTGCCAGCCATCTTCAACCATAGGTCATCACAAGCCTACTAACTTTTGCCAGATTCATCTTTGAATCACATTGTACTACGAGAGGTCGACTCTGATACCAATGTCTTAACCTAGCCCCAGATGTCGAGGCATTGTTCGCTTTAGCTATAGCCTTACGATCTATCCTCAAAAGGTACATCGATATTTAAAGATCACAATTTATATCAGAAACACCCCTCCACTTTCTGATGTGAGACAATTCATCCATATGTCCCTCTAGCCAAGCTTGCCAAGAGCCACTCCTTGCAACAACGATTTCCTTTCTTTCGAGACATCGCTTGGCAATCACACTCCAACCTCTTCGACCACAAGTTATCAGATATGGTATAAGTAGATAGTTGGATGCATAAACAAACATGACATACATATGTATATGTATGTGCATGCACAGATAAATACACATAAAAGAGAACAAGAGAGAACATTAGCATAAGATTAGAAAAACATAATTACCCCAATTAGGTTTCAAACAACATCAAGAGTGTTTGCAAAGGATACCTTTAATGAGATTAAAGTTAAACTTGGGGATGATAATTTTTTTTATTGAGGATTGTGTATGATATGAAATAAAATTAATTATTCTGTTTGGATATATTGGGATGTGTGAGTGATGCGATTTTAGTTATTATTTTGATATATGTGCTAGATATGAAATAAAGTTAATTTTTAATTTTAAAATATATGTATAATATAAAATATATTTAAATTACAATATTAAAATTTGTGTATGATTCTTACATACTTGGAGCTAAGTAAAGATTTGTTCTTTAATAGAGTACAAAGAAAACAAAGGATTTATTTAGCCAACCCCACCTAGTGGAATAAAGGCTAAGCTGTATAAAATTTGTGTGTGATGTGGTATGCCACATTAATTAGCTAAACAAGCACCTACTAATATTAACTTAGAGTAAAGGACAGGATAATAGTTCTTAACCATCAAAAATGGGAAAAATAGCAAACATTATATAATTCATGATCCTAAAAGTATTGGTGAAATATATAATAAGAAATATA
This sequence comes from Apostasia shenzhenica, assembly GCA_002786265.1. Taxonomy (NCBI): domain Eukaryota; kingdom Viridiplantae; phylum Streptophyta; class Magnoliopsida; order Asparagales; family Orchidaceae; genus Apostasia; species Apostasia shenzhenica. The sequence goes on along the minus strand of KZ451971.1, from coordinate 1,678,386 downwards.
TACTCTACTGATGTCGCTTCACTTGAACATAGAAAAGACTATCGGCGTACTTATTTTAGGCACTAAAGAAGGTGAATGGATTAATTTTAGTTTGTGTTTATCTTTTAATTAGATAATAATTTATTTAAATTTTAAATATTATACATTTAAAATTTAAATAAATTTTAAAATAATTCAACTAGTCCCAATAATTAGTAATAAGTGATTTTTATTATTATCAGCAAAAACTCTCTAGTTTTATTGAGAAAAATTGATTATAAATAAACTCCATATCTTTGTAATAGGAACTTTTTGATGATTTTAAATAAGATTCTCTAATTTTCTCTTATTTTTTCTTATGTTCCTCCCCTCCTAATTATTTTTCTCTTTTTTTATTAACATTCTACATTATTTGGTATCAAAGCCTCAGTATTTCACACGTTGATTGGTACATGCCACAGAGTTCTGCACACAACCAGTATTATTTGATGCGTCCACAAGAGTTAGCTCCACCATCCCCACAAGCTCTCAAGCAGGATTTCAAGTGTCGCATGATCACCCAAGCGCAATCCTGCATGCAAGTGGGCTTTTTGCGCACATCACACACCCTTGTGGGCTCGCTCCAACCTATGCCCACCCAAGCACACATCTATCTATGCTAGTCCACGTCCGCACACACGCCGGCCTATCGCATGTGTGCCTTCGCACGCCCGTCTCCGCCCACATATGCTACCACTTGCATCCCGATCCGCACGCCATCGTTGCTCCTGTGCCCCGCTCCGGCAAAGAAGTTGCGTTCACCTAATTCACAATGTGTTCACTGTGTCCTCGCCTACCATCGGCCCTCTATATGCTGCCTTTGGCCGTCAGCCAATATCCACAGTATTTTTGTGTCCATTTTATTTGCCCGCATAGCTTTTGATTGGCTTCTACACTACACCACTATCAACTTTTTCTTTAGTAATATAACTTGACAGCTAACAGATTTAGCAGAAAAGGTAGCTCAAACCGTACCTACGAGGGTAATTTCTTTTTACTTATAACACGACTTCTATTTATTTTGATTAGTTCATTATAGTAAATTTGCATTTAGTATAATTACAGAAATTTATAATTTAGTTTTTAAAGTTTTTTTAATTTCTAAGAAGTTATAATTTAGCCTCTCAATTTTTCTTAATATTAAACTTAGATTGTAATTTTTTTTAATTACAGCACGTGCAACGCACGTTCCCAAAAACTAGTGTAGGTAAAATGTTGGAACTCAAAATAAGAAGTTTAAGATTAGGCAGTCCAATAATCAAATTTTGAAGAAAAAATAAACAAAAATATACTACCTTATGATGCAAAAGAAAAGTTACATGACTAATGTCCAAGTTTAAATTTAAACTCTCAACCCACACTAGAAAAAAAATTAATTAGTAGAAACTTTAACTAGCCAAAAACCTAATTAGCAATGGGCCATTTCCACGAAATTTGACAAGAAAAGCTTTTCATGGTATTAATAGTGAAAAGCAATCATAGAACATGCCTGCTATGTCGTACGGAATACACACTAAATATATGCACTTATGTATTTGTATTTCATAGAACTCTTCTTTGAAGAGGTTAGACAGTGCAATCACTCAACATACTGATGCAGGAGTATATTGATCCATTGACTGGCACATCGGCACAATATCAGATCCAAGCGAAGATTGGCATATCATCTAGTTTGTTTCTTATGTTGTCATATTTAGATTTTTTTGCATCATTTGATATATTACGTTAATGGGAATGCCTACTTAATATCATGTAAACATATTATCAATTTGGGTCAATTAGATTTAAGTTGAATCCAACAAGATTTGATTTGGGTCAAATTGAACTCAAATAAATTAAGTTCAGGAGGAGAAATAATTTATTTGCCATGAAGCCAAAACAAAGGGACTTGGTTGCAAAATCAACACCAATTTCAGCCATTATATGAGATCAGGCCATGCTGTGAGACCCTAATTTTGCATCTTGCTAAGCTTAAACTAACAGTGTTCTTCGTTGTTGTATGACTCCAGAGCAGGGGGATTCAGTGTTGGAAGCGGTAGTGGGCAATAACCACCATTGGTTCCGATAGGGCATAGGCTTCTATTGTTCTCACATTTCACAAATTTCCAATTTCTTTGGTTTTTCCATGCTAGTTTCAGTTCTATTTAAATCTCTGTTTTTGAGCAAGATTACAATTTCTACAACCGCTGTTCTTGTTTGGCTTATGGATCAAAGTTGTTTCCCATTGGAGTCTTGAGGTGCTTTAAGCGTTATTGCTGCTATTGTTTCTTCTATTAAATAAAGCTTTGATTTTAATCCAAAATATCAACCTGCTATACTACGGTTTGTTTCAAACTAGATTGCTGTCTCCTGAATAAAACATTTACTCTGTTTTCTACAATGAGCAAAGCATATAACTTGTTAATCTGTGACCAGAATTTTATTTTCATATTTGCTGAAAGTAAATGTTGTCTATATCAATATCTTGCTAGATATTTAAATTGTTCTCCTTATATTTGTGTACAAGTTCTCGTTCCATACTAGCAATTTCTCCTTATAACTTGATAAATTATGACTTATTTGCATAAGCTTACTGGATTATCATGAAACATCACCGAACTTCTCCGGAAACTTCATCAACTCCGTGTGATTGTGCAAGCTTTCATACTTAAGTTTAATTTAGTTTAATCTCCTTTATAGCTTCATATGGAGTTAGGACATGCCAGTTATTTGAAGTATTGCATTTTAGATCCAGGTAATGTGTTAAAGATCATGCATTGCATATATACCTAGGCCATGATCCTTTATTGGCAGCTTGAGGATCGCTTTAGCGACTCCCACGCTGCATTACATACAATCTATCTTACAAAAAACAAACAATATGATAATCTAAAGTCCAAAAGATAACAATGTCATTTTAGAATATACCTGGACATTTTGATGACCAGCAACACCAGAAGACTGATACTGAGATGAGATGACAATAAATTAGTCAAAGACACATACAAAATAGTCAGCACAAAATATTTAAGTTAATTTTACTGACTGCCATAGAAGGCTGAAGCAGCTGCTGCAACTGCGCTTGTTGCCTTATCTGCATTTGAGGTTGTGGTTGTGCTTGAGGAACTTGTTGGATGGCCTGCATCTGTATTTGTGATGCCGTATGAGAAGGAGACATGAGTTGTGGAGCAGCAACCTTTTGTTGTTGTTGTTGCTGCTGCTGCTGCAATAATAGTATTTTCTGCTGGTGCTGTTGTTGCTCAAAAATTGTTAGCTCTTCAGGTTTCTCCCACTGTAAAACAAATTTTATGTCATTTAGGTATTTGTTTTCTGACACAAATTAACTTTATGGGTCATATCATGTAAGTTAAAATTAACCTTATGGGTCACATCATACACAAATTTCAACATTAATTTAACAATATTTTAAACCCTACACAAACTCCAATATTAAAACTAGCTTTGTTCGGCATCATACACAAATTTTAAAATAAACAATTACTTTGTTTCTAATACTATACACATTCCAAAATAAAACAAGCTTTATTTCAAACTGTCACAAATCTTAAAATAAACTCACACATCAATAGTTATCTTTTACACCAATTAAAAATAACTGCACAAACATTATTGGAATTGTAATAAAGTAAAAATACAAAATAACCATGTTATTTTGTATTTCTTGCGAATTCAACATCTCATAAAATATTTCCAAACACAATTTAGCAAACTCCTATCTAATTGAAAAAACACAGCTTCATGAAAACAACTTGTAACAATCATTTGTAAGTCTATTTGAAATAATACATATGAAACATATATAAAAATGTAATCATTCTGAAAAATTATCAATAAAACAGAATTGCCAAAAAGTATAGAAAAAGGGCAGAAACCGACCTTACTTTCACGAGTGACACTATTATAGTAGTATTTAAATCCTTCAGGGGAAGTGTGCTCTGTCCAGTTGCAAGTTAGAGTAACAGCTCCAGAAGGTGCACTTAATGAATGTGATGGAGCTGCAGACATGGAAGATGGAATAACCCCTGCAGGGGCACTAGCGGAAGCGCTTGAAGTCGTTGGCGGCCCAGTCCATGATGACTGCACGTCCCATAAGAAGCAATGAAAAACAGGATAAAACCATAATCCATTAGTAAACTAAATAACACAGCACATTCTCATATAGATATCTTTGGATAGGTGATGAGCCCAAGATATGAGGGGAAAAAAGATTACCTGGGGCTTAACAGTCTGAGAATTTTGCTGCTGACTTAGATTTGATTGTTGCATCATCTGTAACTGTTGCTGAATCTGAAAAATTGCCTGCTGTGATGATTGATAACTTGATTGTAAAGTTTGGGCCTGCTGTTGTAGCAGTATTTGGGATGGCAACTGCTGAACAGGTTGCTGAAGGAATTGCGGTGAGATGTTAGATGCAGCCAACTGCTGTTGAATAGGAACAGCAGGCAAGGCCTGTTGCTGAGATCCTAAAGGATTTTGCATAGAAGTATTTTGGTGGCTAAGGGATGGCGAAACAGATAATTGCCCAGAGACACCAGGAAACTGCTGCGGCAGAAAACCTTGGCTCAAGGGGTTCAGCCCAATAGACTGAGGGGGCTGAGCATGTCCAAGTTGTTGCATCGGCACTTGTAAAGCTGGTGTCTGTGCATTTGAAGATGAGATTTGATTGTTATGCAATGGCAAAGAAGGCAGTATGCTCTGGGGCCCAAGAGAAGGCTTTTGCATTGGCAACATTTGCTGACCAACAGTTGTAGGGACATGTGCCAAGGGTGGGTTAAAATTACCCTACAACAACACAATCGACAGAAATGTTTATACAAATGTTCAACAAAATCACAAGTGCTTCTACCGTCATAGATGGCTTTTGAAGGCTCAGTAATTGACAAAAATTTAATAAGACAATGTGCGCTAAAACAAAACAATATTCATATTTGGTCAAGCTTACCTGTTGAGCTGAAGAGGATATTCGTGCTAGGTTTGGTAAATTTCCATTAGAGGAAGCCGCACCATCTCCGAAAGAACCAGGCTAGTAAATGCCGCCAATAAGCATTTTAAGATGGATAATAATATCAAGAAGATGCGTAATATGAGAAGAATAGACCATTACTCCAGTAGACGGCGTAGGAGCGCCAAACCCAGGTGTATTCATCTGAGATGGTAGCCCTCCTGACTGTGTATTAAGAGGCTGCCAACCTTTATTTGGCATGAGGCCTTCCCCTGAGTCCTCAAAATTGTGTGGTTGCCTGATAGGAACAAAAACAGTACAAACGCAGAAAATTGTCAGATAGAACTGAGATATCATGTTTCATCAAAGCTCTATACGATTTCAAATGCCTAGGGAAAATCTTAAATCACACAAGAGCTTTAGAAGCAGAATCCTTGCCAACAAAAAACAAATGATATTTTCAGTGTTCACTCCCAGAGCAAATAAATGCACTATCTGTGGGTTATCAAAGATGAAGGCAACAAGACTAAGAGAACATGGGAGAGATGAATACAACTAACAACCATCACAATAATAGAAAATGATTTTGCATATATCGCAACAGAAAAGTCCTGCCAAATTATACTTGATTGATAACAGTAGTCATTAAAGCCACAACTGAATCAAAAAGATAGTTTGTCTTCTGAACAGGGGACAGATAGTTTGTCTTCTTGTTACATCCCAACAACTTCAATTTGCTATCAATATCGAAATACAAGTTATTATAGCATTCCTACACATGTAGATTTTCAGTACCAAGCAAAGTTGAGGCCAGTAACCTTTCTATTCATTAATATAGGATTCTGATATCAGTTAGTCCTCTAAATTAAGGAGATTCACAGCAGCTATATCACTGACCTGTTTGGAATAACTGCATCAGACCTCGAACCAAAGCCAGGACCACCAAATGCAGGCCCACCCCTTTTAGTAAAACAAAGAAAAAAAATCAGAACAAAATTTATTTCCTACAATTGGAACTCTTAAAATATAAGACTGACTCTAGAAGAGAGATGAAAATTAATCACAAATGAGTTCAGAAAGACCTTTGATCAGTAGGTCGTGGCCTCTTTGGATCGGCAAACCTTACAATCAATGGCTGATCACAACCCTAATAACCAATGATAGAACATTTAAAAAGCAAGTCAAAACACACAAAACCATCACAGTAACACCAACTCACTCTCATCACATAAGTTCCATGCAATGCATTCATTGCTGCTAACGCCATATCTCTATTGGCAAACTTCACAAACCCACATCCTTCACAAAAAAGAGAAAGAAACGGCAGAAATCAAAATCTGAAGCTGGCAAAATGCATAAAAAAAGCAAGCGAAAAAATGTTTAGCCACAAACCACGACTCTGTTTCATCTCATCTTTCATCAGATAAACATCCTCAACATGACCATATGGAGCAAAAATCTGCCACCATAAGTGCAGAATTTTGTATTATCACGAGAAATTTGATTGAGGGAGCAACTAATTTAAATTAAAAAGATAAGCCACTGAAAACAGACGTAGTTCTGAAAATTGAATGTATACTACACAAATTGAATGGCATTTATGAAATATCACATGGCTTTTGAAGATGAGCTTGCAAAAAAAATAGTAAAAAACATCATAGCGCACAATAAGCCTATTCAAATAATGAAAACAGTTCATATAAGAAGACAACCAAAGCTGGGAGACTCCTTGCCCACATGTTCATAATGAGCACAAAATTTTAAGAATATGTAAAATAACTGCCGCTGAGAAGAAATGAACTAATAAATTGCTTACTTCCTCCACTTCCTTCTCACTGGCCCTCCTGTTGAGTGATGCAACAAACAACTTGTCTTCAACTGCACCTACAAACAATGAGCTATTATTAGAAGATGACTGAAAAACTCATATTTTACGATTAGGACATTATTGTCTTTTAAAATCTCTGAGCTTGACTCTACATGATCGTTTATACTCCAAATAACACATGAGAAAAAATGATGAAAAGACTTCAAATCTATGCAAAAATCTCAAATTGGTTTTCATAATTGATGGTTGGAAGGAGTAAAATAAGATCTAAGGGACAGACTAATATGAGGAAGTTCAAAACCAGTATAAAGCAAAAGCAACTTAAACCTTTTGAAAATGATCTAGGCATCACTCTGGAAAACAATAAACAGGTTATAAGCTTTAGCGAAAGCAGTTCAACGTTGAGGAAGCATATATATATAATATATTTGTGTGAACTATTTGAGCCAAAGAATATAATGGGAAGGGCTTCTTTGGTTAGAAAGTTATCTTGGGTAGGAGAGAGAAAAAATATTAGTTTATATGTTTGATAGGAAATAAAATTATTTTTAAATTTGTGTTGGATGTAAAATAAAGTAAATGCTTAATGCTGAAATTTGTATTTCATGTGAAATAAAGTTATTGAAATTTGTGATAAATATAAAATATTAATAAAATAATAGTTTGGCTCTTTTGAGCCTTGAACCAAATGAGCCAAAGCTCTAAGGATAGAAGCAAGAGCTACAAAGCACCAAAGTCAACATAGTACTGAAATAGTCATGCTAATTGCTGCTTAGTTTTCCCTTTATATCAGGGAAAAAAAATAAAGAAAATGCTTCCTGCAAGCCACCCCATACCACAAGAGCCAATATCTAAGGCCTTGTTTGGTATGAGCCCAAAAATGGGCAAAAAAATATCTTAATAATATTTTAAATTTATTATAAATTTTAATAACTTTATTTCACATCCAACACAAATTTCAACCTTAAAAATCAACTTTATTTCACATCCAACACAAATTTCAACCTTAAAATCAACTTTATTTCACATCCTACACACCTCTCAATATTAAAAATAATTTCTTTCTCATCAACTCTATAAAATAAATTATTTTCTCTTTCCTTACCCAAATTCATCCTCCAACCAAACAAGCCCTAAGTAATCGTAATAGTAGTTATACAATTGTCCTTTTAGCATTGTTCTGGAACTCATAATACATGTTTGTTTAACATTGAACTATCTGGTATTAACAATGGTTATTTGTCACATGTCTGTTTAATCTTCACAGACATGATTGCGTGCTGCTTTAATTTTCAACCGAAAGCAACACAAATAGTATTAATTTTAAGCATGCCAAAGGACCAGCTGCAACAATTGTAGACTTGCCAGAGCTCTCGCAAGCAAGTAAAATGTGACTTTAATAACAGTCTAAAACACTAGCCATCTCTCCCAAAGATTCTAATAACCCACTACTGAAAAAGCATAATGCTTCTTTCAGAAAATGTGTTTTTATAAATCATTTACTAATCTTCAAACAAATTTCTACTCTTTAATCCAGAAAAAATTGGACATTTTTCACATACGTCAATGGGTAATCCAGTCAGCTTAATTCTCCAACTTAAATCAGTTAGCTTTTTGTTCAAATTCCTACCCTGCTTCCCTACCACACGCATCATTATTTCGCCAATGACAGCTCCAATTTTCCCAGTTACCCAACCCTCTTTATAATGTCAAAGAGCTGGGTCGCCTCAAGTTATGAAGCTTGAGCAAAATCTAATGAGACTAATAATGTAACAAAGCAGGTGGTGAATGCGTGAACTATTCAACCAAATGAATATGCTTGTAGTGTATCAATACATAGCATAACAAAGCAAATGCTAGAAAGGTTGTTCAACATATGTATGATATTACGGTAAAACTCTATATGCATATTTATGGAATATTGCTTCTGTTTGGTTGGTTTCCAAGTTAGCCATGGCTATTTTTTCAACTTTTTTATAAAACAATATAGAGCTTTTTCTTGAGATATATATATATATATATGATGAGAAATCAAGTCAGTTAATTGTGAGAATATTAAATAAAATTAGTTGATGTATTGAGAATTGTATGAGCTACTTTATTTTTTTTATAATAATCATAACCAACTTGAACACCAACCAAACAGATGCTTAATCCTTCACTTTGATCTAAAATGGTAATTTGAAACTTACACAGAAATTTTGCATGCACTACTCTTCTAGATATCTTTGCTAAAATTTTCATGAATCTCCTTCATATTGCATAACCAAAGTTCAAACTACACTTACTATGATCATGTTCAAATCCAATCAATGAAGCATGAGTGTGATACATAGATATATAACAGTACGATATGATACTAATACACTAATGAAACAAAACTTAAAAATATAGGATAGGGGTATGTAAAAGACACAACATGGGTCTGTTTATTTGTAAGGTTAAATTTAATAAGGTTAAAATTAAACTTGGATAGAGATATTTTTTTATTGAAAGTTGTGAATGGTGCGAAATAAAATTAATTATTATATTGGGATATGTGAGCGATGTGATATAAAGTTAGTTATTATGTTGGGATATACGAGGGATATGATATAAGTTAGTTATTATTTAAGTAATGTGTTTAGTATGTGAAATTAAGTTAATTTTTAATATTAAATTTTATGTGTGATGTGATATGCCAGGTTAAAGTTTAACCAAGTTAATTTTTAACTTTCCATAAGAATCAAAAACATTTATATGTATATAAAAATATTACCAATTTGATTTGCAAACAAAAGAGGTTTAGCTCTTCGATAGAGCAATGTTTGATGGGTGAAGAGAGAAGGAGATGAAAAGATGAGGCACCGATGAGAGACTTGAGAGGAGAGAGAGAAGTTCGGTGGAGGTGGAGGAGGAGGAGTGAGCGAGAGATAACTCAGTTAAATGAGGGGAGATGCCAAAGGATGGACAAATATGGAAATGCCAACAAGGTGAGGAGATAAGGTGCTTGCAGAGAGATGACGAGCCACTCCATACGCATTGTCACCTAGAAAGATAAAAGACACGAGGAGTTCGGTAAAGTTAAGTTTTTATTAAATAATAATAATAAAAGGCTATGGTCAACTTGGCCTCAATGTATCCCGTGTGAATCCCACCTATCATTCGTGTTAAGCATATCTGAAAATATTTGGCATATCTAAGAGAAGCAGCATCACGATATAGTACACTAACCCTTTAGGAGCATTTGTGCTGCCTAGAATCCAATTTTTCCACTGTCCAAGGAATGTCAGAGTTCTCTTGATTCAGTCAATGATGATCAAAAGAAACGAAATGATGCCAACTAATATTGCAATGAAGTGCTGAATACTTAAAGCATTCAGCCAAAATGTAGTTTTTAATCTCCTTGTTATTAACATTTCACAAGACAGGATAGGAAAAAAAGAGAGAGAAATTTAAGCCATGTTACGTAGAATTAGAGAAAGAAAAGAAAAAAAAATATGTAGAATTAGAGAAATCCGGATATTGATAAAATTTAGTTCATTCTTTCTCTAGATTGGAATCGTGGGGAAGTACTGCTTTATCATTAACGAAGGTTCCTAAACAGGAACAAGAGGGATTCACCGAAGAGAGCCCAACGAATGGAAAGGAAGATGAATTTCACTTTTACTTGAAAGAGGCACGCTATCAAGATAGCCCAGTTTACGAAGGTCAACCTTTCGAGCTGCTGCTGAATCCATGGGCAGGCAAGAGACAACCTGGCGAACTGAAACCGTACGATTTTACCGATCTAAATCGAACAGGTTTTACATGAAGAAGATTTTTTTTTAGCATGGCTGACCGGCGATTACTAGCGATTCTGGCTTCATGCAGGCAAGTTGCAGCCTGCAATCCGAACTGAGGACGGGTTTTGGAGTTAGCTCACCCTTGCGGGATCTCACAATCACTAGACAATACTTCTCTCATGTCTTTCTTCATTCATGGTTCAATATTCTGGTGTCCTAGGCGTAGAGGAACCAGTTGCAATTAATGCAAAAACAGCTAAGAAGAAAGAACGAATTGATCTTGTAGGATTACCAAGAAATTCTTCGATTTCTTATTGATCCTTAAATGTCTGACAAGCGTTTGATAAATACATAAAATGGAATTTCAGAGGAATTTTATGCCATCAGCTTTCTTCTAACGTATCTTTAGCAACATAATCACATCTAATTAATATATGACGTCCTTCAACAATTCAAATATAGAGCTAATTGATTCATTAGCAATTTCTCATACAACAACCACTAAACAGTACACAAAGACATTTGATGACTCAAACGAGCATTCACTGAACACAAAATCAATATTAGAGATGATTTATAAACTGCTATATATAAGACTTTCCCATTATATTTCTAAAAGTATAATTGCTTATTCGTTAGACTCACGTGAAAACCATGAATATATGTTGCTCCACACCATTCCACATCCTATATCGTTATTCGTTTGTTTATGAGATTATTTTTTACTAGGTTCCTTTTATGTGATACTTTTGGTTTAAGAATTGTGAAAGATATAAAATAAAGTTATCTTTCTTTTGGGATGTGCGTAAAATGTGGAATAAAGTCAAATTTTTATTTTGAAATTTATGTAGATGTAGAGAGTTTATGTAGAATTTGAAATATTATTAATTTACGTAGAAAGTTGTGTATGATGTGACATGTAGACTAATTACCGAAGTTAGATTTAATATAGGCAAACAAACTGCCCAAATCAGCCAATCTTTCAAATCAGCAAAAATTAATCAAATTAGTGAATGCTAAATTAACTCAGTTGGTTTATGAGAATGATCAATGTCAAAAGAAAAGATTATAGGGAAATTTGACAATAACATCTGAAAAATACCTGGTTAATTAGTACTATACAGATGCATAAGCCAGAACATAATATCAAATCTAAAAGCAAAATGTTCAACTATGATGATTGATTATGCAATGAACTACTGAGATCTTTTTTTTTTTTGATAAAACCACTGAGATCAATGTAGAACACTAGCGTAAGGCATGCCTCGAGCTATAAAAATCTGTAGTTTTAGGTAACAAACGTCATCACATTCCTACCCTAGTTCTACCAATAAATACATAAATACTATTACCAACATTGATCCGTACAAAATAGCAGTCCCAATCACAAAAAAGGTACAATTTACAAACTGCAATGCGTTTAAAAAACCCTACTTTTCAGAATATCCTGCAGTATCACCATTGGAGAAAAAAGTAAACCACTCCTTCAAATCAACCTATTTACACATGTAAGAAATATCCAACAACAATATATTTTCAAAGCTAATAATTCCTAACGAGTAACTTTGTGCATGATCAGCAAGTACTTGTTATTACAGTAAATATATAATGAAAATGACAGGAAAGTAAGAAAAGAAAGGATGTTAGGGTAATTTGATCGCTGTAAAGGACAATTGGGAGTGCTTGTAGCACTTGCTAAAAATAACTAAAAAAAAGCTTTGTCTAACATATTACTCAACATTTGAGTAGTATCTACTAAAATGCAGAAAAGATGAGGACTCAACAAATAACTAAAAAGCCTCCAGCAGAATATGTTAAAAGGAAAAAAATTACCGAGGCGCTCCCGTTCCCCATCAGCATATCTAACTTGAACAGGACCAGTCCCCTAAGACAAAAAAAATTAATCATATTTTATAGGTTGCAAGATAGAAAAAGTTGCTAATAGCTACGAGCAATTTATTGCTGAGCAATTACCCCAGGCAATGTATACTGATTATGAAGAGCTCTAATAGCTCTGTCAGCTTGCTCTGAGTTTGCATACTTGATGAAACAACAACCTGTAGAGTGAAGTTTGCAATTGAACCAGTCCACTATCAAAAACCTCTTACAAATTCATACTATGAGAAAATTCGGAATTCTACAAAATGACAGTAACAAGGGAAAGAAAAACATAATTTTCTTAAATATCACATACTGCTTGCAAAGTCTACGAAAAGCACATGTAGTCAAGGAAAAAAATATCCCATGAAAAGTTTAAGGATCCAAATCTGAAAGAAGAAAGACAAGGTTGCAGAGTTGATGCTGTCAATCTGCACAGAGACATATTCTAGCAAACCAACGCTAACATCATTTATTATTCTGTTCAAGTCCCAACCAAAGAAACTGCAAACCAGTATCAACCCCACAACACCATAACACACCATAGCAAAACCATAAACCGCATTGGCACAAGTAAACATATATAAAGTTTAACAACTCAAAGAGATCTCAAGATTACATGAAAATAATAATAATAATAATAATAGTAATAATAATAACAATAATAATAACAATAACAACAACAACAACAACAATAATAATAATAACAAAGGTTTTGAATGAATATAAAAACTATGCAGGTCTAAGTTTGCAAGCCCTCTCACCCTTGTTCTTAGCCCCTCCACCCAAAATAGATTACCAGCACTCCAAAAGGATAACCAGTAACACAAATAAACATAAAGTAGCTCGATTTAGATAGAGTAAGTACTGCTTAAGGGAAAAAAGCATGCCTGCCTCAGCCAGAAAGGATAAACAAAAAAAGGTCCTGAACTTTCAGAGACTAACAAACAAATGCACAAAATGTACGGAATCAAAATTTTAAGAGGTGTGAGTTTCAAGTAGTCTTTTTGACATCAAACTTGCGACACTGCAACATTGCAGAGCACATCAACAAGTCTCACTTAAAATACTTACAAAGGGAGAACAACAGGAAAAAAGGAAACCAGTGCAAGATTAAGTTATATCAAATTGATCTGACATTGCTGCACAATTCATAAAAAGCAGGTTCTAATGAAGAAGATCAGATAACTAGTAATATTAAATGCCTGCACAAAACGTCTCATTTGAAAAATGATAATAACTATGACACTGGAAAAAGTAAGAAACAAGTCCACAAGGCAGCAGATCTCTGACCAATGTCAACTAAAATAATCTAGGTACAGCCACATTATCAAAAATATTCTAGATGTAGCCATTCCTTTCACAACAGATGTACAATGTCCTGATGATAATCAGGATTGAATTGAGTATTTGGATAGCAAAAGATATCATTGAAGAGCATAAGTTGATGCATCACATCTCCAAACCATTCCACACATTTCTGCGAATCTCAAGCTTTTCATAAGGATGGAAAAGTTGATTTTAGTAACAAACAAGACAACCAAATTGCGAGCAAACACAATTATCCAACACAATATCTCCAACATGGTGATCGATTAAAAACATAGCAGCAGAAATAAAATTCCCAGAAAAACACATTTGCAAGTCAATTTCAGTCATAACGGTATGACTTGCTGGAAAGTTCATATCTCAGAAAGAAAGTGCAAATGAAGATTCAAGACTATCCACCACTTCCAAAAGCAAATCAATTCATAAAAAGTAAGCATACTTGTTTGAGGATTACTGTGACATTTTCCAACAAGAGCGCAACATCTCACTAGATTTGCAAAAGTAAACAATGAAACAAAAGAAAACAAAATTAATCACATTCACCCACACATAATCAGGTAGAACCAGTATCCTGAGCACAAACACCACTACTTAGCGTCTAAATACCACACAAAGCACAACCAACTAAAGAAAGCATTACGATTGCATAAACCAGTGGCAGTAGCCATGTCTGCAGTATCCAGTAATTTATGAAGACGGAGAACATGAATAACAACCCAAGGAGATCAGATGCAATACATCATCCAAATGTATCAGAGTGTACCAACCAGCTAACAACAATCCCAAAAAGCATCACACAGCCATTAATCCATGTCACTATGAGATTGATTAAAAGAAGATTCTTTGAAGTAAAAACCAGAGGAATCGCAAAGCAACAAAGACTAAACCAAGCAACAACAACAGTGATACCAATTTGCCAACAGAAACAACCATGGCAGGAAAATAAGATGCACAATGCCCACAAATTTATAGCTGCAGACTATATCAAGAAATATTAAAAAGTTCTTCCACTTCCTCAGATGGTCCATTCCAGAACATCCAACACAAACAAAAAAGGAACTAAGTTCAACCATCAAATATTTGCCATCACAGATAGTTTTCAGATTTCTGATCATTTAACATTTCAGTGCATAAAAAGATGAATTTCATTAACTAAAACCTGCATAGTAAACATCATGCACGAATAGTGCAAAAGATAGGCCTGGTAGGCAATTTGTGTTCAACTGCAAATACCAGCAGCTAACAAGATGTTACCATGTTTTCAATGATATTCCATGAGGATGCACTGAAAGACACAACATGGTTGCTTTTCTTTTTCTTTTTTGAACTCAAAATCAAGACCTCCTGGCAATGGAGAGATTGCAAATGAAAAATAACTGCTCTAATCTGATCCAACCTAACTCTGCAACCCTTACAGGACCTGTAGGAAGATAAAACTAAAACTCATCATCAAGGAAAGGAAACCTCAGAATCTACCTTGTTGTTGTCCAGTTCGCCTATCTTTGATCAGAGCCACTTCAACAACATCTCCATGCTCTTCAAACATAGGTCGAATCTGAAATTAGAAATGGAAAGGGTAAATTACTCAAAGTACAAATGGTGCTAAATGAGAAGCAATTAACATGAACAGTAGGAATTCAAAATTGTTGTAAGTACTTCATTTACGTAGTATTATATATCTGTATTTATGTATTCACACTAGAATGGAAAATATAAATAAATTTTGTTGGCTTAAGAATTATAATAGCATGTGGGTGAAGCACAAGGTATATAGCCAAAGGTCTATAGCAACCAGTTAGAAGCTCGGGCATTTATGATAAGTCATTTTTCGCATTTAGCTATGGCATATGCAAAATATAAAACAAGTTTGATGCATATAGATGCAGAATCTAACTTACATCTTCTTCTGTTGCAGTCTTTGGCACAGATCCAATGAATAATTTGGCATATCTGTTTCCCTCACCATAATCTGTGAGAAAACAGTACGTGTAATACATAAAAAGAAACGCCAAATACCAAGGTAAAAGTGCTCTAACATGTTGTCATCATCAAGAATAAGCCACTTAATCTACAAGCTATAACTTTCTAGCGATCAGATCATATCCCATCAAGAGCAGCACCGACTACTAAAAAAGAATTATTTCTAAAAGATATTATTGAAACCTCAATAATATGGAGACCTGTAAAATACGTTCTTGCAAGAATCTCAGCACCAGGGCACGAATAGATATTGTCTCAATGAGTTCATAAGCAACCACAAGTTCCTAGATGAAACAACAAATTATATCCAAAAGAATAAAATAAGCATTTAACTAAAAATCTCAGCACCAGAGGATGAAGAGATATTTTGCCACACAGAGTTGGTAAGCTACCAAAAGTTGCTTGATGATCAACAACAACAACAAAGTCTTAACCCTACTAGGTGGGATCGGCTACATTAATCTTTTATTTTCATTGTATTTTATCAATTAATAAATTCTTATCTAAGTCTAAGTAATTAAGATCACTCGTTATAGTTTCTTGTCATGTCTTTTTTGGCCTCCCTCTTCCTCTTTGTACATGAGCAAGATTCAATAACTCGATTTTCTAACTGGAACTTCCATCGGCCTACGATTTATATGTCCAAACTATCTAAGCCGACTTTCTCTAAGTTTATCCTCAATTGATGCAACATCACTTTTCTTTCGGATATACTCATTTTTTATTCTATTCTTTTGTATATATTTACACATCCACCTTAGCATCTTCATTTCTGCAATATTTATTTTATTTGTATGTTTCATCTTTGCATGCCAGCATCAACATCATATATCATCGCTGGTCTTACTACAGTTTTATAAAATTTACCCTTAATTCTGGATGAGATTTTTCTATCGCACAACACACCATAAGCATTTCTTCATTTTACTCATCCTGTTTGAATCCTGCTAATAACGTCATTATCTATTTCACCATTATTTTGTATGATTGATCCAAGGTATCTAAAACGCTTACACTTTTTGATAATATCAAAAAAAAATGCTTCATGAAACAACTAAATATATTGAAAAGAACAAAATAAGCATTCAACTGTTTTAAGAACCTCCTATTTTGAAGCCCATAAATCTTTGTCATAGATAAACATATTTAATAAAAGTTTCCAGTCCCAATAATCTTCTAAAACTAGTTAACCTAAACCATAAGAAGTGGACCTCTACTTTAACTGATGAAGTAGGAAGCATGAACATGATACGAGGGCATAAAGATACAAGACGATATGACACACCGACACAACTTCACAAATTACAGTAGACAATTTACTGTAGTCTCTGATCAATATTATAGAATCACCTAGTAAGCATGGATACAACAAGAGAACATGGTGATATGGCATGACATGACGCATTAGGATGTACAAAGATATCCATGCTTCCTTGTCAAAAAGAAGGGAAAAAAACTTTTAATTATAAATCTCATTACGATGTCATGACATTTTGTAGATAAAAAATTCATACACGCCTAAAGTAAAGACAATCTGAAGAAAATCAGACAACAAAATGGCACACATTATAACAGAGCATATTTTATTGTTTGATTCAAGTCCAGAATGAGGACAATATTATTTTTATTCTTTATTTCACATCAAACACACACTCCAATATAAAAAATCAATTTTACTTCACATTCTACACAAATTTTAATAATAAGAAACAAACTTATTTCACATTCTATACATATTTCAATAAAAAATCAACTTCAATTCACATCCTACACTAATACCAATATCAAAATAAATTCATTTCACATTATACATATATAATAATATATTTTCTCTCTATAGCACAAAAATAATCCTCCAACCAAAAAACGAGCTTAGGACAACACTATTCTTTAGGATGATAAAAATGGTAAAAAAACAAAAGTAAGAAAAAGGGAAAATAAAAGTAAGCAAAGACAGATATAGGTCATTGACAAGTAACAACCCACTAAATTAATACAAATTGGTGCAGTTTAAAGTAAAAACTACGATGAGAAAAATAAATAAGGGGGCATTACATGCAATCCCCCAAAAATATAAAAAAAATTGAATATTTATAGTTTGGCCACACAATACATGTAAAATTCCACATGAACAATAAGATGGTTAATGTATAATTTTCAAGTGTAAGTATTCCATATGTGTTGTGGCCCAACAGTAAATATTCTGTTTGGGGCACTTTTTAAAAGATTCATGTCATGTTTGTTCAGTAAGTTTTACGCTGGCTGTCGACTGCCTAACGCAACACTCAGCATTTCTCATCCAGGACTTAGGACCCAACAACAGCTGTTGTTGCTGTTATCTAAGGTTTTGGGAGTAATTACCTATGCTTTTGGGGCTCATAGGTACGTATAAGATATTCCAGCTACACCTAAGACAAGCATCCCCATATTTACTTCATGAACATATTTATCGAACAAGGATGAAGCAAAATGTATATCAAATTAATGACTGGCCAGTTCTCAGACTTACGGGTCTATTACACAACGATATTATCAATGTATCAAATTTCACATACTTGCACAATATATAGACATGCAACTCCATAAGGGTACAAATTCGTTAACATGCTTTGAGAGCTTTCAAGGCTGCGCACGTCCGAGAGAACTAAAATCTTTTCTTTCCAATTAAATAGCAAAGATTACTGTAGAATGATGTGCTGATTGACTGGACGTTTGCAACTGGAGTTGTTATTAGGACTAAGACAATGCTAGCTAGTCACTCTAAAAACCCTAACCCTACACAACAAGAGAAATATGGTAAACACGACGATCATCTATGAGGTACCTGGAGACCCTCCTCTGCTTCCAAACCCCCGCTTGTTACCACCCATCGGCAACTGAGGGCCACCAAACCCTCCAGGGCCATCATGGAACCCCTGCACGTCGCGGAAGCCCTGACCGCCGCGAATCCCCGGCCCACCACCAGCACCTCCTACGGAAGGGAAGTCCGGCGGCCCACGGTAGGGATGGAAGCGCACGCCTGTGAAACCTTCGGCAACGCCGCCGCTGTCGCCACCGGCTCCTCTAGGGAATCGGTGGTGCTGGTTAGTGGGGCTGTCGGAAGACCACCGCGGCGTCATTCTCGAATGCCTTCCACCGTCGCCGGAGCGGTCAGCCTGACGGTCCCCGAAGCGGTCGATCCTGCCCCTCTCCATTTGATACGAGAGGTTTCCCCTAGGGTTTTCCGGAGCGATCCTCTCTCGCTCTTCCCCGTCGAGGCGAGCAGAGCTACGAAACCATTAATATGTGAACGCAGCGTGAACGGTCCAGTGATACTGCTGACCGAACACATTTTAACCGTCTGATGGGATCGAACGGCTAGGAGTGAAGCTTCTATCTGATGGAAGCCTGCGGCCTGGATTCACGAGCTATTATGCCGTGAACCGTCAGATTTGATGGCCTGCTGTGAACGGTGAACTTCTAAATAGCATATTTATTTTTTAAAATAATTATATTCATAAAACTATATATATATATATATATATATAATTCATAGGGCATATTCATTCATAAAACTATATATATATAATTCATAGGGCATATTCATATAGGATGGCAATACATAATCCGACCCGTGAACTCGATCAAAATCCAACCCGTAAATTTCAGATATGAATAATGAATTCTGACCCGTTCATTAAATGGGTTAGGTTCGGGTTGGGCATAATCGAGTCGAGCAAGGTTCGAGTTACGCATTAATCAAAAAATACTCTATAAACTGCTCGGGTCGATCCGCCAACCCGGCCCATTTACTAATCAGGTTGGGATCGGGTTATAAATTTTGATCCATTTAATGAATGGGCTGAATTCGAGTTGAAGCTATTCGGGTCTTGAATCCGACCCGCCGATCCATTTTGCCACCCTTATAATAATTCATAGAGCATTCATATATATATATATATATATATAATAGAAATCATGGCCCTTGATTGGCTTTTTAAGTAAAAGTGTACGAGTAAATAATACGATATTAATATATAGAGATGATTTTTGAGATAAAATCATAAAGTTAACTATGAAAATTTCACAGATAAATGTGCTTAAATTAGAGCGGTGCTATAATAGATGACACTCTAAAAAATAATCAAGTTACATAATTTTTTAAAACTATAATGAATATATTTTTTTATATTTGAATCACAAAATATTATAACATGTATATGTATGTAAGTAATTATAGAGAAATTCACATGCTTCATCAGAACCGTTCACGTGTCTCTCATCAATAATAAATCAATTTTAAATGATTAAAATGAATTATTAGGGTTTGCCTCTAGATGTTGTGATCTAGAAATTTTATTAATTCGGCCATACGAACTTCAGTTGACTAATAGTGGGGCGCCTTATTAGCCGTGGGCTATACTCGGTACTGATATGAAAGTCGCTTATTAGTCGGCTGAATAGTTTGATCAACTGAACCTAATAACTGTGCTCTTTTCAAAAAAATTGTGCAGATTTAATATATATATATATATGTGTATATACGTAAAAAAAAATTAATTTAAGTATCTTTTATTTATTAACAAATGAAATATAAAAAAATGAGAAATAAAAAATAAAAGGGTAAATTGCATCTCGAGATAAAAGAAGTAATGATGTAAATAAACTGAGTTCAGCTGAGTAGTAGACTATTCAAGTTTATTTTTATTTATTAAAACTTAAATTGAGTTTGATCTCAAGCTTATTTCGAGTTTAATTCATGAATATAAAGGCATATTTAAATCTAGTTCATATGATTAGTGAATAAGCTAGCTTGGTATATATGAATATGCTCACAATGTATGAGTTTATGAATATAAAAATTATAAATAAGTTTACATATATTATATATATTGATGTGCTTATGAACATAATCATTATCACAATTTATTAATTTATTTTATTAATAAATAAAATATACTAAAATATCTAAGAAAAGCATTAATTGAGATCTAAAAAATATTATATTGAGTTTTTATAGCTGAATATATTTATGAATTCTATGCAAATAATTCATGAATATTAACATATCAAACGCTAGTATTTGAATCATTTACATTTTTTATCTTCACTGTTCTCTAAAATTTAAGATTTTAAAATAAAAAATTAAAATTTATGAAAAATTTAAAATTTAATCTCTTCTATCTTCTTTCATCCTTTTTAAGAATTTAAAATTTAAAAAAATATTAATATTTGAAAATAATATTATATAGATCAAAAAATTAATAATTGGAATCATCTTAAGAGTATATTGATAAAAATTTATTAATTCTATCTTAGTTTTTTTTGGATAAAATTTCTTAGTTGAAACTAAATAATGGTGCTTTTACAATCTTCAGACTTGAAGCGAGGTGTTTGAAAAATTAAGATTAATTTGTAATATTTTTTTAATCTCGACAACCTGGATGCAATTTTCCCAAGATAAAATTGTTTAGAATTGATGTTATTTTAATATATATAATTGATGTTATTTTTTTAAAATAAATTATGTTTTTATTGAAATATATAGAATGTGAAATAACATTAATAATATAAAAAAATTAATATTAAAATTTATATAAGATGTAAATTAAATATAAAAATTTAGCTAGTCGAATGGTTTCAAAATTTTGGATTATTTTTTAGAATCTCGTCTTTTTAGCTAGTATTTTTTAATAAAAAATTTAAAATTTAATTATTTTTTAACTAATTTAAATAGTTTACAATTTTTTAAAGATCATTATATTATTCTATCTTTACACTTCTTTAATATTTTAGTAAAAATCTAAAATTTAATTTCTTGTATTCCTTATTTCGCTATTCTAAAAATTAAAAAAAATATTAATATTTTAAAATTATAATTTAAAAACTTTTCAAAATTTAAAAAACTAATAACAGCAGCAACAATCAAGGTTTAATCTCACTAGGTGGGGTCGACTATATAATCCTTTATTTTTATTGCACTCTATCAGTTACCAAATTCTTATCTAAGTCTAAATAACTAAGATCACTTTGTTATAGTTTGTTGTTATGTCTTCTTTGGTCTCTTCCTCTTTGTACAAGAGTAAAATCTAATAATTCAATTTTTCTAACTGAAGCTTCAACTGGTCTACGATTTATATGTCTAAACTATCTAGGCCGACTTTCTTTAAATTTATCCTCACTAACTTTTTTTCGAATATACTTATTTTTCATTCTTTTTTTCGTATATATCCACACATCTATCTTAACATCCTCATTTCTGCAATAATTTTTTTATTTTTATGTTTCCTCTTTGCAGGTCAGCATTAAGTATCATATATCATCGCGAGTCTTACTACAGTTTTATAAAATTTAACTTTGATTTTTGATGGGATTTTTCTATCGCACAATACACCAAAAGCATTTCTCCATTTTACCCATCCTACTTGAATCCTGCTAATAACGTCATTATCTATTTTACCATTATTTTGTATAATTGATCCAATGTATTTAAAATGCTCACTCTTTTTGATAATTTGATCATCAATTGTCGCATCTCTAATATAAGTATTTCTTTCTTGATTAAATGTGAACTCCATATATTCAGTTTTTGATCTACTGAGATGAAACCTTTAGATTCTAGAGCATTTCTCCAAAGCTCTAGTTTTGCTTTAGTTCCCTCTTTAGCTTTCTCAATAAAGACAATATCATCTGCAAAGAGCATACACCATGGCACTTCATCTTGGATATGTCCAGTCATGACTTTCATAATCAAAGCAAAAAAATACGGACATAAAGCCGAGCCTTGGTGTAATCCAACTGTAATAGAAAAATTCTTAGTCAAACCTCCTTGTATCCGAATATAGGTAACAGCTCTTTCATACATATCTTTAATAACTTGAATATAAGCAGAAATTCCTTTCTTTTTTAAAATTCTTCAAAGTATATAGAAATTCATTTCTTTTTTCAAACTCTTCAAAGTATATAAAAATTCCTTTATCATACTTTTTTTTTCTTTCTTTTTTTTTCTACGTGACATGATTTTAAAGTATGACAATCCAATTTCTAACTTATATAAAAAAAAACAATCTGATTTTGAGTGATTCCACCACAGTTCAATGTTAATCTGAAGATTTTTTATTCAATTTTGATTAAATAAAAAAGATTTAATCACATCTTGATCAGAGCTAGGTCTAGATCTTTTATTATTGAGTTAAGCTTGATCTGAGCTAAAATTAACTGGCTTCGATTAATTTTCGATCTCTTAGTTAAAATGTTATATATCGAAGTAATTTATATATATGCATATATGAAATTTCTTTCATTGATTTGATTTCGAGTTAGCTTAATCTAATCCTACACAGCCTCAAAATTAGATTGATAAAAATCTCGATAAATAAAAAGGCTCATTAGCGGGCCACACTTAGATCTAATCGATCTTAATTCAATTATCGTAGAGCTATATTAACGGCAACAGTTAGCTCCAATAAATGATCTAGGTCCGTAAATAAATCAAGTTAGAGCAAGTTGATCTTAGCTTAAACTTTTCGATAAAAAATTAAGCTTGTTTTTTGTCATGTAAAATTTCTTCAAATTCAAGTGGATTTTTAAGTATTATTTTTAATTTTATTATCATTGAGATCTATATATACATAATTTATTTAACATATATTATATATTATTATAATATGTCGTGTATTTTTAAATATTATTTACTTAAATATATATCCTCTAAACTATATATTTATACAAAAAATATCTTAAATACATGCTGACTAGCATAGATACATATTCAAATATAAATAAATATCGAGTTGATTATAATTGCATAAGCAAACTATTTCTTTACTTAATAGAGAGACTCAAATAATATATTTAGAGTAAAATTTAACGTAATCCGTTAAAAAAGATTTACGTAAAAAAAAATTTATACTAGAGAGACTCAAATAATATATTTTTATTTTTATGTACCCGTATGAAATTTAAATTCTATCTCAAAGACCCAAATATAATTATCCTCAAAGTAATTTATAATTTGAAAATATTTATAAATAATTAGATTTAGCTATTCTTTTAATAAAACAATTAAGAATGTCGTCGACTTGCTTGTAATATTTATTCTTACCGTAAGGTCTTTAATGATGCTACTAGTCATGTTTAAGGACCTAAATATTTAATTTTGAATTTTATGTACGTGATAATATTATAGCATGATGTTAGGAATTTGGATGTAATTTATTTTAAAATTAAAATTAAACAGTATTAATTTTATTCACATTTTGTGACAAATTTATGATTTCTTGCAGATCCATAAAATTAAAAATATGGCTCTGAGTCCCTTCTACTCGAAGATATTCTTCACGTGGGACTTTTTTGATATATTCTTTTAAGTTTAACTATTAAATTATTATTTTAAAATTTTAAAATATATATTTAAATTTTAAAAATTACTATCTTAGAAAATAGAGAAAAATATAAATTGAGGAGAATAATAATTAAAAAAACTTAAATATGATTGTAATATTTAAATATATATTTTTAATTTTTTAAAATGACAATTTAACGAAGTTCGTTAAAAAAATCTTATGTAGAAAAAAAATGTAGTAGAAGAACCGAGATGACATGTTTTAATTTTTATGAACTTATATGAAATTTGAGTCATACCATAGGAGCCCAAATGAAATTATCTCATAATAATAAAATTAGTTAAATCGTTAAAAAATGAATGGCTCTTATGGGAGTTGAGAGCCAAATTTAACTCACTGAGCCAAATTTGAAACATGGATATAAAGATTAATAATTGGTATCTATAGAATAAATGACAAATTAGGTCCCAATATTTCATTAAATTATCAATTAAGTCCTTATAGTTATCACTTCAATCTAACTGTATTTTAATATTTTTTATTAGTTCTAATGAAAAGACAAAATCATTCCCAAAATATGATTTGGAGACAAAAATTTTAAAAAATAGTTATATAAATTGTAAAAAAAATAAAATAAAAATTGAGAATCTAATGAAAAATTATAAAAAATATAAAAGTTTATACTTCATATGAATTGAAGACAAAATAGTAGGTTTCATTCTAATTAATGAGCAATTTAACAATGGACTTAAGTGTTTCCCACAAATAGACTAATGCTTTATTCAATTCATAGTATTGGGACCTATAAGTAATTTGCCCATATAAAAAGGTACGGCTACCAATTCACGTTACACGTGTCACATTTTCATTGGTAAAATGCTACGTGTCCATTGACCTGACATGTAATGATTAATATCAAAATTTTAATTTTAATTTTAATCACGAGATGACAGTCTCAATAATTTTATTTTTTTTATAAATTATTTAAATTTTATAAATTAAAATTAAATTTATAATAATAATTATTAAATATTATTTTCTAGATTTTGTTTTTGATAATTTAAGCTGAACTTTTTCGAACTGAAATTGATTTAAAATAACCAATTCAAAATTAAGTAAAACTATCTTGTTCATCGATTTAATTTCATGTAAACATACGATAATTTTTATTAGTTTTTAATATTAAAACCAGCCATATTTTTCAGTACATAATTTTAGAGAGTTGAGTTCAAGCTGAGGTTCGATCAAATAATACAAATTAAACTTTGCACAATTTTTATTTTGAGCTACTCGAACTCGTAAAGTTCATGCCGTAATTTAAGTTTAAATCGATCTATAAATTAACGAGACAAGTTTGAGTTGTGCTTTGCTCGACTCATGCTCAGAATGTAAGATTGTAGTTTTAGTTAATAGAGTCTGAACCCGACTTGACCCAAACTTCTTTCAGATCGAAAGCTGAACAATTGGTTTGGAATCCTACTCGATTTAACCCAATTGACCCGACCCGAGTTAACCCGAAATGAAACGCGTGCCCTGCGACTGCTGACCGTCACCGCCTTCCCCAACGTTCCGCCGACGTCGCACCGACCTCCGCCGGAAACTTCCTCTCTCTCTCCTCTCTCGATCCCTCTCTCCAATTTCAGAGATTCAATATAATCCCATCTTCTTCTTCCCCAAGCCCCCAATTCCAGCTGATCCTCCAAAATCCAATCTTTCTCCAACTTATCTCCGATCAGCTATTCAAGAACCCAACTTGATGGCGTCGCTCGCAGCCGTGACCTCCGGCGAACTTCTGTCCCGTGCAACTCCGCCGTCGTTGTCGAAGCTTCGGTCCAGCGGCCGCTCCATCCTTGGCAGAATCCAAGGTTTGGTCTCCATTAGGAAGTCTAAGAGGCCCTCTGCTGCGCTGATTGTAATTTCTCCGGCTAGCAGGGACTTCGAGCAGGTATTCCGCTTCTTTGACGAGGACGGCGACGGCATGATATCCGCCGTGGAGCTCCGCAGCGGTATGCGGCGGAGCTCCGGCGAAGAGCTGTCGCTGGAGGAGGCGGCGGCGGTGGTGGAGTCATCGGATTCGGACGGTGACGGGAAGCTCGGGTACGAGGAGTTTTTGAGACTGGTGGTGACCGAGGAGGGGGACGAGAAGGAGAGAAACTTGAGGGAGGCGTTTGCGGCGTACGAGACAGAGGGCAAAGGCTGCATCACGGCGGCCAGTCTCCAGCGAGCGCTTCGGCGGCTGGGCGAGGAGAGGAGGAAGGAGGAGTGTAGGGATATGATCAAGAGGTTCGATGTTAATGGTGATGGAGTTATTTGCTTTGAGGAGTTTAAGCTCATGATGATGTGATCATGTTGATTGTTGATATATTCCTAATTTGATCATTTGATTCATTTTATCTTATCGAATTATATTTCTTGTAGATATGATGAAAATTATATATACAGTATCATATTTATAGATGATTTATTTCTTTGTTCTCACTGAGAACCTGGTGTAACTTATAACGAACATGATGATGACGGCTACTTCTTTTGCTTTGCCATTTGGTTTAGCTTGAGAATATACGTATTGGGTATATCTTGTAATTTTTTATTTTATTTTGTTTGAAATGGACTCATATGTGAAACTATAAGCAAGTGGACCTATAAAAAATAAGCAGAGGACCTTTATTCGAATAATAATAATTATAGGGGGACCTAATTGCAAAACTCGGAAACTAAATCCCCCATTGCCTCTTTCATTCGAACGCAACCCGTGCCCCTCTGCACCTTCGTAGCCGGGCGTGCCACCTCCGCCTACGCACGCGACCACGCCGACGCCGCCGTTACCAAACGCACAGGTAGCACACCGGCGACCTATCTGACGCCAGCTTTGGAGAGATCCCCTAACATAAAAGGGGAGGATTTTGCCCTAGAGGAGAAAGGAGATGAAGCGGAAGAAGGAAGTTCAAGGGTTGAATCAGCCGACTATTTGTTCTCTAGTGCGAGGGGATCTGCACCAGCGCAGAGCGGCATCGAGGAAGGGATCCGAGTGTCGATTCCCTAGGGTTTGAGGCTTGATCGAGGCTATCGACCAATAGGTTCAAGTCCCTTATCATTTCCTCATGAAGTTGAAATAAGTGAAATTAATTTCTTCTTTCAGTATTCTGCATATATGTTACCGCCCCCATCTTGTAGAATTGATATTTCTTCTAGATCGCATTGAATGTTATTCTTCTTCTCCTGCGATGAAATGGAATATTTTATAATCTGAAGCTTTCTCGACTATATCCTCAGATTTCAACTAAATTGACACTTGTTCTACTTGTTATATTTAGTTTTTATGTTCCTTGTAATTTCTTGGTTGGATTTTCTCGCTTATTCATACCAAGTTAACTGCAACCTTCATTTCAATCTCATGTTAGGAAGATTGGTTAAACTCTGAGCATAATCTTGGTTTAGTTTCAAATTTAATGTGTGGAAATATTCATGCATTGCTTATGTTTGACAATTTAGTTTGCATTTTGATTTATGTTTGTAGATTCAATTTTATTTAGATTGCATTGGTAGGTTGAACTGATTCCTGAGGTGTCATGCGTGCATCAGAGAATTGCCTTTGCATGTTAGTAGTACAGTTCTTGAGGAGATACAGTGGCTCATTATTTTCTCAACTTAGCACTTGAAGCGCTCGACTTGCCTTACTAGACTGCTTATTCAGAGCCTTTTCCTCATGTGTCAGGCTAAGGAGTCCCATTGCCCCCTTAGCTCTTCTCTGAGAAATTCCTCAAGCCATTCTCCTTCCATGTATGAGATAGAT
This sequence comes from Apostasia shenzhenica, assembly GCA_002786265.1. NCBI lineage: Eukaryota > Viridiplantae > Streptophyta > Magnoliopsida > Asparagales > Orchidaceae > Apostasia > Apostasia shenzhenica. The sequence goes on along the minus strand of KZ451971.1, from coordinate 1,650,530 downwards.
ACTCACGAAGGCCCTGCAATCATTATTGCCTGCTCCCCCATCTTCGTGAGGAACCCTTGTGAAACAAGGGGTACATTCTGATTCAACCAAAGCCATCTCCTTATCTTCCTCTGCTTAGAGGGGAGTAGGTTGATTTTGATTTTGTAGGCTTTAGGATTTATTTGAAATTTTGTTGCTCTATATACAGGGTTTAAAGAGGAAACATACAAATAAATATGGTGCAGAATGCTGGCCTGCAAAGAAGAAGCATACAAATAAAATAAATATTGCAGAAATGAGGATGTTAAGATGGATGTGTGGATATACACGAAAGGATAGAATGAGAAATGAGTATATCCGAAAGAAAGTTGATGTTGCACCAATTGAGGATAAACTTAGAGAAAGTCGGCTTAAATGGTTTGGACATCTAAATTGTAGGTCGATTGAAGCTCCAGTTAGAAAAATCGAGTTATTAGATTTTGCCCATGTACAAAGAGGAAGAGGAAGACTAAAGAAGACATGGCAAGAAACTATAAGGAGTGATCTTAGTTACTTAAACTTAGATAAGAATTTGGTAACTGATAGAGCGCAATGGAAACAAAGGATTCATGTAGCCGACCCCACCTAATGAGATTAAGGCTTGGTTGTTGTTGTTGTTGTATATACAGGGTTTAAAGAGAAGAGGTTAAAGGATAAACTCAAGACATATCATTCAAGTGTTAGAAATATCGAAGACTAAATAGCAAACCAAGAACGTTTAGAGAGCTATAATGAATTTTTTTTTATTTTTGTCATTTTGAATAGAAGTATTGTAAGATTGATTTTGAATATGCTAAACTGCGAAGAGTATTTACGAACAATGACCTAAGTATAACATATGTCGCTCCTTTTTCATAGCCTTTGTGTAGCATCCCGTGATTTAAATGCAGAGTTATTTGTTTTGGCTTTTAAAAACTGTGTGACTTGAATATTTTTCAGGATGTCACTAATCGTAATACTATTCTAACTCAAGTATATTTAACTATAAAGTTCTCTATTATTATCCTTATGATTTTTTTTTAAAAGACGTATTTATTATTAGGATCATGTTATTTACTTATACAGCTCAGAAACTCTCATCTCTTTTTGATATGAGTTGATTCATTTGTGCCTCCCCTCCTAGAAGCTTGCTGTAGCAGCCACTCCTTATCCGGGTAATTCCAATTCAATGATATGGATATCACCCCGGCAATCGCTCCCTTCTATCTTCGGTCTTGAATCGTTACACCATGAATTAGTTAGACTTTTCTTAATATAAGATCTAAAAAAAGAAAAAAAGTTCAAAAAAAATGTACAACAATGATCCCAAAGGCATCTTTTAATTTAGAATTTTAATGAAAATTGCCCTAATATAACATATATTACATGTGTGCAAGCTTTGAATTGTACACTTAATTGTTCGACAAGCTGATGCAGCGCGGGGATCGATTTTAGTCGAATCTAACGCTACCAATATTAAGTTAGCGCCTAGATTTATATTTATATATTTAAATGACTAAATGCAAATAAAGAGGAGATTAAAACTAGTTAACATAAATTATACTAATTAGCAACAATCACAAATTCACATAAACTTTAATG
>KZ451971.1:1615146-1648859 GCA_002786265.1 Apostasia shenzhenica | reverse complement strand
TATATACATGACATCAAAGTGGGCATTCCCACCGAAATAAACATAATGTACGACTCCAATCAACTCGAAATAAATGCAGAAATAAAGATAACTATGTACAAGCAAATAAATTGTTATAATCTACGCTCGAGGTGTAGATTATAATGAAGTCATCGGTGCTGGTGATCTGGCGCTACATCAATATTATCTTAATATTATATCATATTATTTTTTTTAAAATTATTTAATTGAAGAATACATAAATAATTTTATATAATATCCCGAAATATTGCGTAAAAATGAAATTTAGATATAATATATGTTATTAAAAAATATATATATATATAATATAATATTAAAATAATATTGAACTCAAACCTAAATTAAATTGTTTTGATTTGGAGTGTTCTTTGATTGACTGCAACTAATTTTTTCTTTATTTGGCATTAATTTTTAAGTTAGATGGAGTAAATCATATTTTATATTAAGATATTCATTATAACATGTATTAAGATAAAATAACATAAATCAATAATTTAATCTCATTTGGTTCGAAACTCAAAAAAATAAATTATTATTTTATTAAATATAAATATTAACATTAAAAATTAATTTTATTTCATATCTTAATTACACCCTATTTCTTATTAAATTTATAAAATAATATTTTTTTATCTAAAAATATCCCTTATGCTTTTCACTTTTCCAGAGGACCTCATGCAAAGATATGGCCAATTTATTTAGTTTAATAAAAAATTAATATAAAACTAAAATATATTTTTTAACGAAAAAATAATTTAACTTATTTTTAATTTTTTTGACAATTACGGCCAGTTAAATTTAGCTATTTATATATTTAACATTCAAATTTTAAATATTATATATTGATTAAAAAAATATATAAAAATTACATATTTTGTTATACATGTCACAATTTTGTGATATTATTTGTGTATAGGTTATAATTTTTAAATGAATATGTAAACATTTAAGATTTTGATATCAAATATATAAAATAACAAGAAAAATAAAAATAAAAAATAGTTAAATTTTAACAACATATTTGTCATTGTCCCTAGTATTTTTAAAAAAGTTTGATTTTAATTTTATAGATAAATATCCAAATAGTTGAATGAAACCTATAATTATGCATATAAATTTAGTTTACAATTTAAATTAATAAAAAGGTAAAATATTATTTTTATTAAAAAAAATATTTTATGAATAGAATTGTTAATTGTATTATTCCACATTAATAAAAGCATTTGAACTTCTCTAATTTAAATCTTAATTAATATTAGTATTTTAAATTGACTTTAAATATTCCATTTATTTTTTAGTTAATGTCCCTACTCTCAAACCTCCTTTCATTTATTTCTTTTCCTTAGTTTCTCACAACTACAAATCAAAGAAAAAATATTAAAATCAACAAGAAAAAAAAGAGAAAAATAAAATTAGTACAAGAAAATAAGTTCTAAAAAACCATTTAATTTGCATGAATTATTTTTCCTTATCAACTCGCACAAATTATTAAAAATAATCGCTCTTTTCTCTTAATTCATGCAATTCTTAATTTTTTTTAAAGAATCATCGGCTATTTTACGTTTCGTAACAACTTGATAAAACCCTCAAAGCTAAAATGATAAATGTCACAATCATTTTAATTTTTAATTAAAAATATATATTATTTATATCTTATTTTACATAATTTTTAATATTAAAATATAACTTTACTTCATTTTCTACACAATTTTAATATATAAAACAATTATATTTCTTATCATATATAAACTTTAATATTACTATCTTTATTTTCTATTATGCATATTTTTTTTCAATATTTTTTAAATATTTTTTTTGGAAATGTTAGATATTTAGATCAGGAACTAATTGTTTAATTAATCTCGCCTATTGCCTAGGTTAGAATTGTGATTTTGCCTTATTTAATATCTAAATTATCCTTAATATCCATTTTAAACATTTAATCATTTTTTAAGATTATATTTACTTTAAGAGAATGGCATTTATTATTATAAAATTTAGAATAAATAATTATTTTTGTTACATTAGCAATTTTCTTTTTTTTTCATCCATTTCTCTGTCTGTCGCAAGTATTTATGATAAGGGTACACATTAATACGCGAAAAATAACTCGAAATCGAACCAAACTAGTGAATTTAAGTTGAGTTTAAATTTATTTCGGTTGGTTCTACGTCTTAATTTAGAATTGATTATATAGATTCTCTTATTAAAAAAATTAAATTTAAATATTTTTATTATGATATTTATTAAGAGATTTATGTACCATATTAAAAATTATTTATTGGATTCGACCCAACACGAACTCGATCCAGCCCCAATGGTTCAAGTTTAAGTCGAGTCTATAGATGCATGAATTGGATTAAAGTCTACGTATAGAACTGACTCATGCATATCACTACTATATGAGATATAATTTTTATATGATTGCAGTGATTAACAAATGATATATGTTAAATTAATTTATGATATAAAATATGAAAAATAAATATTATTTAATAACATGTAATTAACTAAAATATAATATAACCTCAACATTTTATAGAATTATATTTATGAAATGATTTTTTTCTTATAATATTTCACACCATAATAATTAATAAGTATTTTATAAATATGATAAATTTTAACATATATATATATATATATCATATATATATATATGATAATGTATCAATATGACGAGATTTATTATAATAAAGCGCACAAAAAATACGATGCTTTTTTTCTCGTGTGTGTGTGTGTTAGGTTGGATCTGTTTCAAATGCTAGCAAAGTTTTTCGATAAAATCTCGAGGAAAATATGTCCAAAATCTTCTAAAATTATATAATCATATTACGATAACAAATATCTGATATAATCTAAGCCGTTAGATCAAATAATAGAGTGAAATAATGGCCCGGATCAAAGCAGGATGAGCGAAAGACGGAAATACCCCCACTATTTCATCCAAATTCCAACCAAACTTCCCAAAGACCTATTTGCCCTCGATCTTGCCCTAATTTCTCCAACCTGCCATGCCTCGCGCCAAAACAAACAATAATAATAAGGGTAAATTACAATTAGGTCCCTAAAGTTAGGAAACAGTAATACTCAGATCTACATTTTCACAATTTTAACATCTAATCTCAGATTTTTTTAAAATTTTAAAATTTACTTTTTTTAATTTTTTATTATTAATTTTTAAAAAAATTCTAATTATACTCTCTCCTGTCTCTCCATATCAGCAGCCACGCGGGTATTGGCGAAGAGATGGGAGAGTATAATTGTAATTTTAAAAAAAAATAATAATAAAAAATTCAAAAAATAATCAATATTAAAATTTTAAATATTAGGGACCTAAATATTAAAATTTTGAAAATGTTAATCTTATTGTTATTATACCCTAAATTCAAGATTCAAGTTAAATTAATCTAATAATAATTGTAAAAATTAGCTTTTTATCCTCACTTGATTTTAACAATTTATAAGCTTCACATAAAATTTGAAATTCTTTTTTTTAAGTAGATGATATTATTGTATATATGAGTGATATCAGAGATGCGCTTGCATTAATTTCCCTTTTGCTTAAATATGTATGATCAATCACGTATTGATTGTAATAAATAGATCATATGAATTTGCTCTACAAATGATGATAAAAACTTCTTAGTTTGCGTAGGTAGTGTATAATATCCCGTGATCCTAATATAGAGATATTGTCTGCTTTGTCTTTAGAAAAACTACGTGACTTGAGTACTTCCTAAAAGATATTCCATCCCAGTTTTACTTCAGCTCAAACATATTTAACTACAAAGTGTTTTATCATTAGCCTTACGATTTTGCTCCAAAAGGCGCATTACTATTTGAGATCACATTATCTGTTTATACAGCTCAGGGTTTCAAAATCATGCTAATTTTGATGTGAGATGTTTCATTCATATACTATTTTTTATTGGCTTAGAAACCTGTTAAGAGCCACATTTTATTTCAGTGATTCATTTCTTTTACGATATCACCTGGTGATTCCTCCTCGCTCTCTTTGGCCACGGGCATCACATAATGTTTTCTTATCCCAATAAAAAGGAGCTTATTTGAGTATTAAGAGTTCTCAGATTCGAGCAATACCACTGAAATATTCAAATGAGTTTAAAAAATATGATGTCTAGAAAATAAGTAAAAAAATAATGATTTATATTCCTATGTAGTTAATTAATTTGTGTGATTACAATTAGGGTTTCTTATATAGTAGTTCTATATTGCAAAACAATCCAATCAGAGGTAGCAATTTTATATAAAAATTGAAACTCACATGGCATTTATTTGTATTTTATTTAATTCAAAATTAACTCGATTTAAATATACATATTTATAATTTTTAAAAATAAAATATAGAAATATTATGTATATAAATATATTATAATAACTTATATGAAAGAGATGATATTATATATAAATATAAAATTCTGCGATGCCCATGGCCGAAAAGGGCAGAGAGTGTTCGTTGGGTGATGTCCTAAGAAAAAAAGATTATTGAGATAAATTGCGGCTCCTGACAGGCTTCTAGGTCGATAAAAATGGTGAGACGAGCACAAAAATGAATTGTCCTACATCGGAAGGAGGGGGAGATCCTTAGTTATATAAGTAGATAACGTGATATCAAATAGTAGAGGGGCTTTTGGGGCAAAATCGTAAAGCTAATTATAAAAAACTCAATAGTTAAACATACTTGGGTTGGAGTAGTATTGGGATGGGTCATCTCTTGAAAAGTGCTCAAGTTACTCAGTTTCGTAAAACCAAAATGGACATATAATTTATGATATTATTTTTTAACATATCTAACATGTATAATAGATATTTTTATAGAAAATGTGACATATAATTTGGTTCGGTTAGACTAAAAAATTGACTTGAAATTTAAAAAAAATTAGTAAAATCAAATCTAACTCAGCTCAAAATTGAAAATTTCAATTTCGAGTTTATCTAGGCTCTCTCAAAATTGACTCGAAACCACCATTAAATCCAATCGTATATTGGTAAAAAGTCTTGACAAGATTGTAGGTTTTGTACTATTAAACAATCTAGCTCTGCAAAAAGCCCTTTGCAGCGTAGTAGAGAGAGAGAGATTCTGTATTCCCAAATTTGATTGTATGGGTATGCAATACATCCTAAATGGTGCCCGGTGTCTCTTTTTTGTCGTTATAATGCTTGCATATCAGTCGCGGGGTGTCAATGAAATTCACATATATGACTAAAATTTGAATTCTATAAAAATTATATGTTAAAACTTTCTCTAACACCCCTAGTACAGCTCTAGTCGAACAGTCCTACTCTAACAGCACTTTAAGGAGATATCACCAGATCATCGTACCCTCCTTACTACTATGTTAACTCAGCATTTAAAACAGCATGGGGGTCTACTGCCTAATCGTTCTTTACAAGAATAAGTGTCAGACGTGATAAACTGTACCTATCATTTTCTTTCCTCTTCAAGCTATAAATAAGGGAGAGGAGAAACTCTCTGGGGACGGGTCGAGCTGCTTCTCTCTCTCTCTCTCTTCTTCTTTTTTTCTCTTGTACTTATTCAGTCTCCATTTAGAGACTCTCAAGTTTTGTAAGGGAGTGAATTTAATTACTGGATTTAAATCACCTATACAATATCGTAGTTTTTTTTCCCAAATACTCGAATTTTTATGTAAAATTATTATCTTATTTCATTCTATTTTTGCATATTTTTTGCATCAACACTCTTGTCTTTATAATTGCAAAGCCATGTGGGTTTCATACTTTTTAACTCATTTAACAAATGAAATAATTTCATGTGATTAAAATGTAATTATGATCAGAATGCTTTAAGCATTACATCCCATTACCTTAAAACACCTTCAAAGGGAAGCCAAGCTGGTCATCATTCATCCTACTTGTATTAAAATAAATTTAATTAATTAATTAAACTTGCAAGAATCTTAAGGCACAACATTTCTCTTATCATCTTCATAAATATAAGTGAAATTAATCAAACAATAAAAAAAAATTTAAATCTTTGCTCACGGCACACGAGAAAAATGCTATTTTCACTGAAAAATTTGTATCGACATTAACAAAACTATTGCAAACGGAGCTTTTACTAGTAAGAAATAGGTTTTCATTGTTTTGCTTATATATCAAGTTCGACTCAAAGCTCTTTATGAAAGTTTTCGATACATTTTTATTCAATGTTTTGCTTATCTTAGTTTGATTTATCATATTAGATTTTCACTTGCCATGTTAAGGAATTGGAAGATTTGCACAAAAATTTGTAAGAGTAGATCAAATATGATGTATTTTATGAAAAATTATAAGATTGCATGAGAAGGTATAGCTAGGAATAGTTTTCTGAAAAGTCATAAATTTAATTAAAATTTAAAAAATATTTAATTAGAAATTATCATGTTATGATATTTAAATATTATCTTTTGAAAAATAATTTTATAATTTTTTAGTAGTATATCTAAAAAATTTATTAAATTAAATATATAATTATTTTTTTAATTATATAATATAATATTAAAATAATATTGAATTCAAATGACTCATATTATACAGTCCTATAAGGGTCACAAATGTAAATAAGAGAATTTACATACATCATCTTCAAAATTGTTTTTAATCTCTTATTTTACTCCCAAATGAATACTTATAATTTATCTCAAAGGGAATTTCATTTGTCAACACAAAGGTAACTTTATTACACACACACACACACACACATATATATATATATATATATATATATATATATATATTATGATCCCAAAAATAAATATACACCACAATTAAAAAAAATATTTAAAAATAATTAAAGGTAATTATGTAATTAAGCTATTTTTAAGGTGAGAAATGTACTTTTCCTTATAAATAATAGTCTACTACATCAACATCATGAAAAGTGACAAACTTTTTTTTAGGTTAAATTACATCCAAGCTCCTAATGTTTGAAATTTATTACAAATTGATCATAATTTTTCTATCACTTTAGCCCTCGAATTATAAAAGCGCTATAGTTTTAATTTCTCTTTTAAAATCTCACCATTTTTACTACTTTTTCTCAATAAAAAAATAAAATTTAATTATTTTTGACTAATTTAAATTTTTTTATATTTTAAATAACTATTACACTTTTCATCATTCTTCTAAATTAAATTTTTCTCATTTCTTTTTCTTTTTGCGCTAAAAATATAAAATAAAAAAATGCAAAATTACATTCTAAAAATTCAAAAAAAATTAACAATTGAAAATAATCTTACAATATTTTAGTAGAAACTTAATAATTATATCTCAATTAAGATCAAAACAATAGTGCCTTTGTAATCTCAAATAAATTAAGATCAATTTGAAATATTCTTCTAATTTGAAGGCCCTGATGAAATTTATTTATTTTTTATGAAGTTTAAAATGATAGGTAATTTAAATGACTTTTTTATTAGGAAAATTTTAATATTAATACCTAACAATGAAGTTAAAATTTTTTGGGGTTATAAATGTAAATCTTCCATTTGATATTCCCACAGTTGAGCTGATGCCTACTCACGGGGCTCTTGTCTCTTTGGCAGAATTTGTAGACAACTGGCTAAGAATTATTTTTCGTGTCTAAATCTGTTGATTAGAACTTTAACTCGTCAAATTTGAGTCAATTTATCAAGAAATTTTTGCATTCGAATGAAGCGCCGTTCGAATGGCAGTAGGAGTATACCACATCGATGACACTGGGCCTAGTTGCTGATTTGGAGTGCCCTAATTGGCATCTGGACAGTGCTCCATTCAGATACACGAATTTTTCTTATCTAACACGATCAAATATTTTAAGTTTTTTTATTTTAAGCTAAGTTTGATTAGATTTGATTCGAATTGACTAAATATTAATATACATGAATGTATTTATTTTTATATATATTTTTTTATTATAAAATTAAATAATTAATTTTTATAAATACCATCACATGAAACACAATCTTAATCATTTTACATTATCAAGAATGTATATATATATATATATATGTACGTATGTACGTACGTGTATCAATTTGATCGTGAATTCGTATAAAAAAATTGATCGCGAGTTGAATCAAGAAACGCGAAATATTCAGTTAAAATTTGAGTAATTATTGAAGAAATTTCAAGTGTTCCTCTGTGTTTATTGAAGATCTTTTGCATTAATTGTTTATAAGAGATTTTCATGCATAAGAACTTTTGATAAACACTAATTAATGTATTTCACTAATAAAATTTAAATGTCTTATTTTTCATGAAAATTCTTTAAATGTTATGCATTTAATATTTCTATTAATTGTCATTTAATATAATTAGTTTAGGATTTAATCATGGTTAGGAAGAATAAAGTGTATTAGATGTCTTTGCTCAGGTGTAATTTTTTTGCCTGATACAAATTTCAATTATAAAAATACATCTATTTCACATCCAACATAAATACAAATATTATAATTGAAATATTTTATATTTTACATATTTTTTAATATTAAAATAAATTTCTCTCTTATTAAATTTAAAAAATAAAATATTTTTTCTTTTATCCAAAAACAAATCTTGAACCAAACGGCCTAAAAGTTAATTATTTTATATATTTAATATTCAAATTTTTAATATTACATATTATAACTTTTATTATATATATACCATAGTTTTGTGTTATGAATTGTGCATGAGTTATAATTTTTAGGAATAATTAACTACATGTCACACAATTTAGTTTTATTTATGCATTATCCATCCATTGTTAGTTAATTACGCTATGCACACTCAAAACATTATAAAATCTTACATACACACATTTGAGTTAAAACTTAATCAAAATCTATTTGAAAAAAATATTCTGTTAGTAAATTATTAAAATTATATTTTTATTCTTAATGGTACATATTTTTCTCTTTCTCAATACTACACTAAAGCGCTAATTTATCCTAAAATCAATTCACGTCGTGGATGTCTCATTCCTTTGCCGCCACTTAAACATTAAGATTTTAAGATTTTCACTAAAAATATATTTAAATATCCTTAAAATAATATCATGAACGGCTCAGATTTTTTGTAATCTAACTATAGTTCGGTTATTGAAAAATTATGATTACTCATTATAATAGAAATAAGTTAAAATATGTGTATGTAAAATTTTATAATGTTTTGAGTGTGCATAGTGTAATTAACTAAGAATGAATGAGTAAGACATAATTAAAATTAAATTGTGTGGCATGTAGATAATTATCCCTAATTTTTATATGATTTTTGTAGTCAATATATAATATTAAAGATTTGAGTATCAAATATGTAAAATAACTAGATTTTTGTGTAATAATAAAGATTTGAGTATCAAGTATGTAATTTTTCTTAAGGGTATGAATCGAAATATGAAAAATTTCATATCAAACATATAAAAAATAAATAAATTAGAATGTGGCAGCTTTCTGGAGCTGACACTCAGCTTGCACAAATGGAGGTGATTTCTTTGTCGCAATCCTTAATGAGTCTCCCCTGCTCGCACCGACAAAAGTTTCATCTTTTATTTAGCTTGAGACCTTCCAGCTATGCCTCTCTGATGGGCAATAATTGCATAATATTTTTATTTAGTTGCATGGGCACCATTGCCATCCTTTTAACCTCATCTTCTTCTGTAAAACCCATCATCAGGATTCTTCAGCAGTAGTCGTAGCAGTGCTTGTAAGTATTTTAACTTTGTGAAGCATCATAGTCTGTTCATTTGGCTTTTCTTATTATTGATTACAGCTTGGTAGGTTTGTATTCATCATTCATTCAATGTGGGCATTCATCATGATTCACATTAGTTTAATCCCTTCTTCCTAATCCTGCAGAGCTGGCTTTTCAAGCCATGGCGAAACTTTTCAATAAAGAAAGGTATCAGGGGGGTCTTCCTCCTCATTTCCTTCTCTCTTTTCTCCTTTGGAAGATTCCATTCCTTTGTGGATTTGTTGAAATATTGCTTCATTCTTATTGTGAGATGTTTGCTTCCTTTTACTTCTTCTTGGCGAAGGGGAACCCCCTATGGCCTTGGTTTGGGGATTAGGGTTCTGAAGGTAGGGTTTTGGGAGGATTTCTAGGGTTTGGGAAGCAACATCTGAAAACCCATTTCGTTTTCTTTGGTGGGCCTTCCCCTTCTCGGAGACTTGGATGTCTGGAAGCGCTTAAAGGTATATTATCGGTTACTTGCGTATATATATATAGTTCAGCATATTTGGCTCCATGCCCCTTCTGCCTTTTTGGAAGAGGAAATGCTCAATAGATGTGTGTTCTCCATATCAGTGTTTTTGCCATGTACAATCTGGTAAATTTGGATTGGAATCCATTTTCTCTTTTCTTTTTTTTTTTGCTCATTTGATTTGATGTTCTTTTTATTATTCAAACTGACTGTATGAAGAGATGTTTCTTTTTTGTATTACCTCCGTTGTCTATGAATAAGATCGAATCCAGTTTGAAAGGATTTTATCTGTGAATGTTCACCGATATGGTTGGTATGTTAGTGAAATAATTCTGATTGTTATCAGGTTCCTCAAGCTTGAAGCATGCATGGTATAAAGGATTCCTGCTCCATGAGGGAAGAATATAATGCAAGAATGCTGCAATGCAGCTGTGAATCACAGTATTACTCTGTTCCAGATCGGAGTTTTTGGAGGTAAAGATTCGTAGTAGGAAATATCTTCTCTTAGAAGTGATGTTGAACGACAACCTCTTGATTCTTACTTTCCAATTAAAAAATAGATGTTGATTTTCGGCTGACTTTGATTCAGATGGAGTAAGGAGTATGCAGACTTTTGAGTTGATTTCCACCGAGGCAGAACTATTATTTCTTGAATCAAACATGCCTTGTGCATATTATACATATTAAAACTAGTATCAAGTGAATTTGTATGCATCCATGTAGATGCAGCTTTATTTCTTTCACGCATACTCTATAAGACATATATACGCATTTAATATGTTTTGTTTTCAGTTATGCAAGTGTAACTGATATACATATTCTTTGTGTTTCTATTTCAAGTCAAGTTTCAACATGAGTGTTGACTTTGAGTTAGAAGAAAATCAAGCTAATTTCATACAATTGCCAGTCCTACCGTAGGTCCGTATCAAAGACATGTTTAATTTAGGATGCTTGGCTTTCGATCATAAAATAAGAGCTAATGCTTCACTCTATGATGAGCATATTCCTCTTTTGCAAGCAAGTTATGTTGTGATGATGACATATGTAAGGTTTATGTAGATTGTGATCTTTGTCCATGAATATTGAGGCATTATTATCATTATCAATATTGTGTGGTCTTACATATTTGGAGCTTTGTTCAGCTTCTCAGGAGATCATGAAGATTTACTAAATGAGACTCCTCGGATATCTTATTATAATCCTGTAAGATTGCTCACCTGGCCTTAATTGGTGGATAAACTAAAATTTAGTCCTTTTATGCCATCACCAAGCCTTTAGATGACGTTTTACTTAGAAATGCTTTATTTACATTGAGACATTTCTGGGCTGTTGTTGTGGAGCTTTATTGTGGCTATTTTGTTTTATTTGTAATTATACTGATCTAATCCCATATTTATGAAAACCAGACAGCAAATTAATATTATTTTGATAAATTTCCTGCAAGCTAGGGAAAGGTCCTCTCAATGCTCTAACGCCCGCACCGGATATGGACCGAATTGTCTCACGACGTTCTGAACCCACTATGAACATTATAAGAGATTAGCCCAGAAAAGACATAGATTGGACACCTATTTCGCACGGGTCCATAAATTTGATTTCCTTCTTATTGGGTCCCTAAGGTATACAACATTTTTCACTCAGGTCTCTCTATTAAGTGAATTTTCAGCTAGATTCATGGATCCACATGAAAGAGGCGTCAAACTCAGAAAAATGTTATATATTCTAGGGATCTGTTAGAAAGGACTTGAAATTCATGAAACCTCGTGAAAATCTGAGGGAAATATTAGAAAGGAATTCAAATTCATGGACCTACATGAAATAGGGGTCCAACCTTAGAGACAGATGATATTTACCCTAAATTCAGACAATAGTTAATTATGTTGAAATGTTCCTTGATATATTCTATCATGTTGGTTTGTTACTGTATCACAATTTGTTTAGCCTAAAGCCGCCATAACACTGTATGTCACGATATCAAAGAGAGAGTGAGGAAGATGGAATACATATGAAGTTGGCTTACTTATGCTCACAAAGAGTTGCTTTAAATGGAGCTGCAAGATTGCAAAAGAGATATCCACGTAGCTAACCCCAAATAATTTGTGATTAAAGCTTTGTTCTCATTTTTGTGCAGAGTAGTTTAATTTTGTTTAGAATTTTAAAAGTTTTTTTGTATGTTGTATAAACATTTCATTCAAAATCAGCAATCAGATTTTAAACTCATGCTCTTGACTGTTATGAAATGTTTTCTGAAATATGTGTAAGTATGACGTAGCTAATTTGTATGAATCCATTTAGTATGCATGAATTCTCTATTTGCCAGCATTTCTATGTCCTATTTGAAAGTTGAGTTATAAAATTCCATGTTGTCTTTCTCTCCCTTGCTAGTACTATATGATTAGATAATAATTAAATTACCCACAGGATGTTTGTGATATCATCTGTGAGATTTACCATGGTTAAAACGATTGTCTTTACTTTTTTATTTTGCAGAGTTTACATTTACACCTTGAGAGAAAGCTAAGCAATCAGAAATGTTTTTGCTCCCATGAGATGACTTCAGCTAGATCTACTGTGTCAAATGAGACTTCATCTCCCACGGTAGTTGTACTTTCACTTGCTTTCAAATTGTTTCAATTAATCCCCTTCTTTTTTTCATAGATTGACTACAACATGCTATATACATTTCATCGCCAACTTGCCTATTTACGTATTAGCCATCCAAATAGCAGGTTATATCGTAGACTCAATTGCGTGAATATCACTACGTCAACTACTCAACATGATGGTTAAGTAATGTCTGTGCATTATATTTAAAAACAAATACTAAATTTATTGCCATTTATATAAAAATTTAATGCATGTGTATATAATACCTTTTAGATCATTAAATCTGTTAAATTTTTAGTTACCAATTGATCTAATAACTTAAGCTTGTAGGTCGTGGCCACAGAAGAATTTTATATTCCAACACATTTCCTAACGCGCAAGCTTACTTATTTTGTAGCACGGAGTTCAGCATAGGTATTTTTTTTAATCTTATGCTACAGATAAATGGGGTCCCCTAGGGTGAGACCTTACGACTCTTATACCATGTTAAAAGCTTAAGCTTTTAGATAATATCCCAAAAATAAATTTATGTTCTAACAAAATTATATGATCTATAATTACATAACTGTCATGGTGCAGAAGTATGAAAGTCTTAATATTAACAGCTTGTTTTTGGATTTATTAATATCAATATTTGCTGTTTTGAATGTGCATAATGTAGATATTTGTTATTTAGCTGGTTAATATATACATAGATATGATTATTTTTGCATGCATGAACATACCCACTTTCTTTTCTGCATTTTGTGTTTAGACTTGTTCTTTATCTGTGAGAGATTTGCATCATCTTAAATGTGCTCAGATCGCGACGGAACTGGTGAAGGAGATTACAAACCTTGAGCTGGAAATTGTTAATTTGGAGCACTACCTGTTGTCATTGTATAGGACAGCTTTTGAGTATTACATGAAAGACTCCCCTGTTGTCTTCAGTGAAAATGCGAGGCATTCTTCATTCGTCGAAAGACAAAAAGGCTTGATTTCGTATCGAGGAAACTATAGTTTTCAATCTTATTCATCTCTCGGTGATACGACTGACTCTCATTGTTTCAAGAATAATGAAAAGGACGCTTTGGGGCTCTGGCAAAAGCAAAGTTTTCCCACAACTCATTTACAGTGTGATCCAGAAAATAAAGTTAGTCATGCTCCAAGTTGCATTCCTCAGAAGGTATGCTAATGAAACATAATTTCATGATTTTTACTATCTCCTTCTCTTTTATATCCTTTTCATAAATATTGTTGTCTGAATTTATAGCCAGTTGCTTGAGATAAGGGGAGGTTTTCATTCTGGTTCACATTTTTTAAGATTTGAGTGGTGTGTCTTCCATGAAGGGTAAACCATTTAATTTTGGTTGAAACTGTTTGAAAGGACCAAATTGAAATAATTAGAGAACTAATGGATATATGTGAAGTCAAAGTTGGTATAAAAAAGTAAATGATTCAAAATACATTCACTAATGTAAAAGAGCCCCCTAACCTTAGAGACTAGGTGATAATTTACCCTATGTCATTTGAGATACTCATCATCCTTTTAACCACAGATGAAAATGACTATACTTTCACATTACAAATCATGCTAATAATGTTGTATAAGAGTTAAACTGTAATTGAATCTGTGTTTTTGACAAACATGTTGCATTATAGGATGTGCTGGAAGGTGCATCTGTTCATCATAACCATGAAGATGAAGTTGATAATCCTCCTATAGATCCCTGTAAACTATCTGAAGACATATTACGATGTATTGCTGCAATATACTGCAAACTCGCAGTTACAACGACACGACAAAAAGAAAAAGTGATACTTCGTGCAGCTTCTTTGTGCTCCTCTAGTACATTTTCTCGACAAAGTTCCAGCGAGAATTGGAGTCCTGGATGCCAATCAGAAGCTGCTGTAATTCCATTTTCATCTGGATGGTTGAATGATAGGCAAGCAGCATGTGATGACATGATAGAAATTCTGCAAATTAGCGTTGATAGCGAACGGTTCGGTTATGCTTCAATGATGTTGAACACTTTCAGGTAGTTCTTCAGCAAACATGAGATGCTTATTTAAGCAGTTCTTCAGCAAACATGAGATGCTTATTTAAGCAACTGTGTCATTTTTCAATACAATTGTATATAGATGGTAAGTCACTCTTGGGTCTCTGATGTTGAGTGGTTATCCACTTAGGTGCATGAGTTCTGTAATTTATTTCAATGTGGCTTTTGTCAATATCCTCTGAGTTCCAAACCAAGCTTGCTTTATTTATTTGAAATTTACTTGCTACTGCAGAACTCTAATTAAGAAGTTGAAGACAATTGACCCAAGGAAGATGGATTACCTACACCAGATGGCTTTCTGGTTAAACATTCACAATGCTTTGGTGATGCATGTATGGTGTTATATGCTTCAAGTCGAAGCACAAAGATATATTATATAAGAACTGCTAACACCTCAAAATTTAAAATTTTGCAGGCGTTTTTGGCTTATGGACTGCGTCTGGGTCGCATGAAAAGCATGTCATCAGTTCTCAAGGTATTCGAAAGAGAATATCGCATACTAAAATATACAACATAAAGAAGTTTTGAACACCATAGTGATGAAATCTTCTTTTAACTTCATTAAAGATGATAGGAATATCCTGATTCAGTTGTTTGTATAAGTAGGATGATTTTTGTGCATATTATGTATATTGTTTTATTTTCAGTTATTTATGTGTTTGTGCTATTTATCAAATATCTCAGGCAGCATATAATGTTGGTGGCCATTCAGTAAATGCTTATGTTATACAAAGCTCAATTATAGGTTGTCAACCTCATTGTTCAGCACCAGTAAGCTTATTGTTTTCTCAAGAGCCTTATATTTGAATAATATCCATTTGATGGCATGCAGATATGCAGATGCAAATAGAAAAAAATCATATTTCCTTTTATGCAATCATCTGGCTTTATATGCAGATGCAAAATCACACTTCTTTTGCATTTTAAATGCAGCTGCTGGAAGCTCTTCTTTCTCCTGCATTGAAGTTCTTGAGAAGGAAGCATAGACATATATATGCTCTGGAGCATCCTCACCCGCTTGTTCATTTTGCTATATGTCAAGGAGCATACTCTGATCCAGCTGTAATTCATTTTTGCCTTTTCTTCTAATCTCAAGCTACTATCAGATAGCAAATGAGGATTTTTTTGCAGAACACTTAGATTATTGTCCTTTTCAACCCAATACAGATGCCATCCATTGTGTTCCGAAATCAAACTAACTATATGCTAGTTGAGTCCAGCTAATCTGACTTATTTTAACTTCCTCAATGTCAAATTTCCTATAAATCATTTTTCACTGATCATTGATCTTAATCTAACTTATCAAACTTTCTCCTTTGTACCCCTTCTTTTTTCACTTCCTTTTCACCGTTTGTTACGGGAGTAATACTTTGGGGGATCAACTTACAATATTCCGTGACCCAGATGTAGAGATACTGTCCACTTTAACTTTAGGAAATTGCATGACTCAAGAGCTTCACTACATTCACTCATCCTGGTGCTATATTAGCTCAAGCACACTTGACTGCGGAATTCTTATAATTGGTCTCATTGTTTTGTTCCCAAATGGTGCCTTTACAAGTTGGGAGCACGCTTGTACTTAAATAATTTAAGACTTGACTTAAGCATGTGAAGCTTGAATTGAATTCTTTCTTTCACGTGGTTCGAGTTTGCAAATTTTGTGTCGGGTGAAGTACTAATTTGCTTCCGGTTTTTTTATCGTGTTCTTGCACTACTTCGATAAAACAAAATTATTACTGCAGGTGAGGGCTTTCACAGGCAAGAATGTTCTTCAAGATCTTGAGCTTGCAATGAGAGAGTTCATTCAGTCCAATGTCAAGATCAAGAGGAAAAGGAAGATCATAATACCCAAGATACTATCATACTACATGAGAGATGGCTCCTTTGAAACTTCCAAACTTCTGAGGGTTGTAGCTGAAAATATGCCAGAAATGGAGAAGGGACAGATTCAACAATGCCTGAGGGGAAGCTGTTATAATTGCATTATTTGGTCTCAGTATAACTCATCTTTTAGATTTATGATCCATAGAGATCTAGCAAAGCTATAAAGTTGTTTCTCAAAAAGTTTTTTTTGTTCTCGAAAAGTAGAGCAATAAGTCGCTTCAGAGTCTATATTAAATGTTGGAAAATGAGAGGATGCAAAATGTAATTGTACTGTTTCCTTTTTTTGAGTATTTATGGATCTGTAAATAATGTTTTGGGCATAAACAGAAGCAATTAATTATTTTTTTTGGCAATTTCTTTGATTATTAATATTCTTTATTCATTCTTTAAACAAAAAAAAAAACACCTTATTCATCTAGTGAAATTATAAAATAAAATATTATTTTATCAAAAAAAGAAACTATAAAATAAAATAATTTGAGAAATTATTTGTAAATACAAGTTAGTGACATAAAATTTTCATTAAAAATGTAATACAAAAAATGGAGTAGATCCTATGAACCTGATTTATCTAAGGATGGTAAATTTCATCTAGGTCTTGAAGTTAGGTGATAATATTATGTGGGCTACAATTTTGAAAATCTGTCATCTACCATCTAGGTCCTATTGTTTCAAAATTATTTTCAATTTGGTCCATAATATTGAGATAAAATTTTTAATCAAGTTTTTTTTATCAACGGTTCTTTGTCACTTTTCGAGAATTTATTTTTAAATTAAATTTTATATTATGCAATGATAGGATTTAATCGATTAGAGATGTGAAAAGGTAGGGGAAAGAAAGAGAGGGTAAATGATAAATTTAACTTTTTCTATTAGTTTTTTAATAGAGAGACCTAAATAAAATATTTTAAAAATTTTGGGACCCAAATAATAGATTTTCAAAATTGTAAACTTGTGTGATATTACTCTCTAATTTCATAGATATATTTTCATTGCACTCTATCGAATAATAAATTTTTATTTATCTTTAAATATCTAAGATTCTATCTGATGGTTGCTTGTCATATCTTATTTAATCATCCAATTTCTCTTTTAAGACAGATAAAATTTAATAATCCAATCCTCCTTACTAGGGTTTTCGTTGACTTATAATTTTTATATCCAAACCATTAATTTTACTCTCCCTGAACTTATTCTCAAATGAGGCTACCTCAATTTTCTCGTAAATATATTTATTTCTCATTCCATCATTTCATATATATACCAACTTATCTACTTTAGCATCATCATTTCTATGATAATTTCTTTGTATATTTTTTACTTTGTGGGTTAACATTTAGTACCATATAATATTATTGATATTACAACTATTCAATAAGATTTACTTTTAAGTTTGAGTAAAATTTTTTTTTTTATCACACAATACGTCAAAAATATTTTTCCATTTTATCCATCCTGCTTGAATTTTGTTGACAACATTATTATCTATTTTACTGTTATTTTGTATAATTAATCAAAAGTATTTAAATCGCTCACTTATTCTGATAGCTTGATCATCAATTATCATCTCACCGACACAAGTGTTTCTATCTTGATTAAATTTGTATTTTATACATTCCTGTGCCCCTCTCACTGCTCATTATTCGACCTAGAAGCCTGCCAGGAGCTGCACTTTTACCTCAGTGATTCCTTTCTCTTAGAACATCACCTGGCGATCACTCCCCGCCCTCTTCAGTCACGGGCGTCACAAAGGCCGACCATCAGCTAGTTGTGAGATTTAAGCTTTGTTGTTCTGCTAGGAGTTTCAGATGAACAAAGGAGATAACTTTATTTGGATAGTATATAAAGCCTAACAACATTAAAGCTTGAGTCATCATCTTCTCCTTCATAGAATCCTGATAGCAAAATCCTCCACAGAAGTATTCCAATCAAGAGCCCAATGGAGAAAACAATCTAGCACAGATGGTAGAGCCAGGAGAAGAATTTGACAGATCTCCAGGCTCCCAATCCAGAGTAGAGTTACAGATCGCTGAAAGAGAAACAAGCACCTCCATCATGTTCGGCCTAGCGGCAGGATCACGAGCAACACACCTCTTCGCAAGTTCGGCCATGGCGAATGCCAGTTCGAAGGGGTAATCATCTCCAAGGCGGTGATCAATAAACCTCCTCAGCTTGTTAATCACGTCCTCTCCACTAAGAATATCATCAATGGCTGCCCACAGAAGCACTTCCCGTCTCTCCTCCTCCTTTGCAAATGAGGCTTCTTTGCCGGATAAGAGCTCGAGCAAAAGAACTCCGAATGCAAAGACATCAAGCTTGGGGGTGATAAGCCCATGCTCGAGATACTCTGGTGACATGTATCCCTGTGTTCCCACAACATGCCTTGTGAGCTGCCGGGACCCTCCTTCTTCTTCTTCCACGGGCCTTGCCAGCCCGAAATTCGCAACCTTTGCCCGGAAATCTCGGCTGAGAAGGATATTGTTGCTCTTCAAGTTCTTGTGAATGTAGGGAGGATTTGTGTAGTTGTGGAGATAATTCAAGCCATCTGCAACGTCACAGGCAATCTGAATCCTCTGCTTCCATGTCAGGGAAGTAGAAGAATCGCCGAAGATATTCTTCTTGTGGTGCAGCCAATCGCTGAGAGAACCCAAATCTGCGAATTCGTAGACCATGTAGGTGTTCCCTTCGTGGAGGCAAAAACCAGAGAGTTTGATCACATTGGAATGGCTGATCTGTTTCAGAATGTTGATTTCGTTCGATACGTCTCCTTTCAGCCGCTTTACGGCAGCGGCGTCGCCGTTGAAGATCCCTCGGAAGACCGAGCCTCTGATCCGGTGATCTTCGTCGAAGTTCCCAGTGGCCCGCTTCAGTTCGTCGAACTTGTACAGCGTCAGCGTCATGGAATCAAGCAGTTCTCGGATCACGCTGGAGGCTAATGGAGACGGCGTTGTCATCGATGGCGTTGAAGACGACTTGAACGGCAGCCCGCCGTAGTCTTCACTGCTGGAAACTAGCTTCCCCTTTTTCCTTTGAATCTGCCGCCGCCGCCGCCGCCGCCAGAGGCAGAAGAAGAGAGACGGAAAGCCCAACAAAATCAGCACTCCGGCTCCGATCCCTACTCCGGCGAAAACCCACTTGTTGCTGGACCCCCCGGCGCCGCTCGGCTGAGAAACATCCGGAGGAGGCGATGGCGCAGAAGAGATCCGGGTGGGTTCGGTGGTGAGGGGAATCAAGAGCGTGGTGAAGGGAAAGATGGTAGATTTGGCAGTGAGATTGTTGGCGGCGAGAACGGAAGGGTAATCGGCGTTGAAGCGATTGGCGATGGTGGGGATATCATCGCCCCAAGTGACGAGGTAGCTGAGGAGGTACCTGACGCCGGCGGATGTCTGATTCAGAGTAGGGCAGGCGCAACGGAGAGGAACGACGATCTGATCGCCAGATTTGAGATGGCGGCTGTCGAAATGGTTTTGATCGATTAGAGCTTGGCAGGCGGAGAGGCCCTGGTAGGTGTCGTTGGCGACGGTGAAGTAGTTCTCGCCGGCGGATTTGAGGGTGTAGGAGGCGTTGTGCTGGTAGAACTGGCCGGAGCAGAAGCAGGGGACGGGGACTATTAGGAGTTCGCCGGCGGGGAGAGTGGCGACGTCGGGGACAGAATTGATGCGGGAGATGTTGGCGGTGTCGGCAGAGAGGAGGAAGGCAATGAGGGGAGGCGAGAGGTAGGGGGATTCGGCGCGGAAGGTGAGGAAGGATTGGCAGGAGGGGCGGAGGCCGTTGCAGGAGTAGCCGAGGGCGGAGGAGGCGTTGGTGGCGTAGCAGTTGAGCTGGGCGTTGTTAATGTAAGGCTGCTGCGCCCTGGAGGAGAAGAAGAAGACGACGACGAAGACGAGGACGTTGGGAAAAGAAGCCGCCATGGCTGCCGTCGGCCGAGCTTTTCGCCGCCGCCTGAGGCCCGGAGGAAGCAGAAACGAAGAGGCGGAAAAACTTGAAATTTGATCACGACTTAGTGGAGCATCCGTGTAAGCAGGGGTGAGTTTGAGTCAAGCCAGACACGATTCAAATTTCAAACTCGGCACAATAATCTATAATTCGATTTAACTTTAGTGTTTTCGAGCTTGAACTAATTTAACTCGACTAGTATTCTCCATCTTCTACAGCTATAAGAAGCAGCTAATGCTCGAATTGATATGAATCAAGCAACCCATTGAGTTCTGAATAATAATATAATAATCGAGAGTCGGAAAGATGAGGATGATGTCGAGTTTTTAAATTTAAAAGTGATGAATATTCTAGCACTTATGATTATTTTCAATAACTTCTTATAATCAAGTAAATTTTTTTAATTATTAAATTAACTAAATTGATCTTCTACTTTGAGATAATATTTTAATAGGTCCTTAGGTATTAATAAAATCACCTAATAAAAATATTATTTATTTATTTATTATATTATATTTGAATATTATGTTTATCAAAAATATTAATATAGTTTTTAAATTAGTCAAATTAGTTCACTAATTAGAAAAAATATCAATCGTTAGATCCCTCTATTAATACAAATAAGATTATTGGATCGATTTGGTTAATTTAAAAATTGAAGGACTTAATTACATATAAGTTCAAACTATGGGGATCAAATTGTTATTGTCGCTTATGATTATTTAATATGTTAAATGGATGAAATGGTGGCCTACCTTTTTCAATAATTGTGCAGACAAGACTTTGATCTCTCAATTTTTTTATGATGAACATTAATATTAATATATAAATTTTGTTATTATCATCATTATATTTATATATATTACTATATAAATCGATCTCTCTCCCCTCCCGATTTCTGCGCACTCACGAGACCGCGCGATCGGCCGGTGGCAGCGCGGCCTCCGGTGGGTCGTGCACGAGGGGAGAGAGAGATTGGATGAGTAAAATGATAATTTTAAAATTTTTAATAATAAAAAAATAAAAAAATCTATTTGATAATTTATTAAAATTCAGAGACCCGATATTATAATTTTAAAAACGTGAATCTGTGCGTTATTAAGTTTTTAACTCAGAGACCTGGATGTAATTATTCCTTGATATTAATATATAAATTTTGTTTTTGTGCTATTATCATCATTATTTTTCTCTGCACTTGGATGTAAAATAAAATGCAGTCTAATAGGTTGGCACAAAGTGGAGTTCAAGCTAAGTCCATTTCAACTCGAAATCGAATCATCACGTTCTTCGTTGGGTTCGATTTGTGATGTTTTTGAGCTGAATCAATCTCAACGACTTATTTTTTTTTTTAAAAAAAAATTGAATTATATTATCACACGTATTGCAAAAATATGTGTGATATGTTTATTTACTCGTGTCATATTCACGCATACTCATTTGTATTTAAATCAAGCAAAATTAACGAGTTTCTTACAACAAAAATATTGCTATCTATAGGGCTGTTATCGATCCGATTTCGAGCCGAGCCAATATCGGCTCGAAATCGGATTGATCACATTTCGATCGACTCGAAATCGACTCGAGCTCAAAAAATTATTATCGAGCCGAACTTTTGGCTCGTTAGTCGGCTCATTTAAATCGACTCGATTTCGATTCGATTTAAAATCGATTTAATTTTCGATCGATTTTCGATCTTCGATCCATATTAACACCCTTAGCTATCTATCATAGTTTATTTTGTTAGCACATTATTTAATTAATTTATTTTATTTTTTTCTTTGAATTCCAATCGATAAGATCTGCCATTTTTTTCTATTTCTTCGAATGCGTTAAGTTTTCAATTGATACTTCTATCTACATTCGATGCAGTCAAAATAAATTTTAATTTTTGAGACATTTACATACATAGTACTTCATATCATTATATTTATATATTAAATTTTTTTTAAACATTACACACCACACATCTAAAAATTATACCCCACACATTTTTCTTACACCCACACACTTTTTCTAAAACTGCAGTATAACTTTTTAAAAATGGGTGTGATATACGTAATTATGGTAATATGAAGTATTATGTACGTAATTATAAGTTAATTTTTAAATCACAAATCAAATTCTTGGATGTCACAATTCATTCTACCTTTTAGAAATTCATTCTCGAAATTTACAAAAACAATCACAAACTTCATTATAAACTCTAACTGATTTTTCTCTATCTTTTTTATTCTTTATACATTTTATCTTTTGAAATTGATTTTTTGGAATATGTCTCAACTGCCTCTTTTCATCGCCATAGATATATAGGATCCTTGGCAACTTCTATACTCCGTAAATAGATGAGTGTCACATATACAATCATCTCCGAAATTTGGTAGGTTTTTACACATCTTAGTAATCATTCTCAAATTTAACAAGTTATCATATCATATAGCTCGGGTATAAGCAGGGAGGTAAACATAGCAAGAAATTATTTTTAATTCATTGTCAAACTTTAAACATCATAAATATTTTACGAATATTTTTTTTTTTAAGATTAAAAAATATATTTTAATATTATGATATTAAGTAAAATTATTTTATTAATAAAGATTATATTAGATATAAAATTTTAAAAACAATTATTAGAGTCTGTATGGTATATAAAATAAAGTTAATTTTTAAGATTAAATTTACATAGGATGTGGAATAAAGTTGATTTTTAATATTAATATTTAAAAATTAACTAATACTAAGCCAAAATAATAATTTTGTTCCCCTAAGTTATTTGAACTGTTTTTGAATGAGGATCATGACAAAATATTTTATTCAAATAAAGGACTAAAATGTAATATTTATTTGGAGAAAATAATTATTTGGTCTGATGTGAATGAATTTATTATAATTATATTCTAATATAATGATAACGAATCAAAAAAATAATTTAAAAATAATATAAATATATTTAGATAATATGAATATATAAAAGCCCATTGTTAAGATAACAGGCCAGAAAGCAGCCCATTTAATAAAAGAAGGCCCAACTTGTCACATTAGGAGTTTATTTTGTTTTGTTTTTAATTTTATTTTATTTTATTTTTTGAGGGAGAGCTTTTTTGTTGATAACAACATTTAGGAGATTTTAGTCATAATTCATATTATAAATTTGTGACACATGCACAACTAAAATTGTAATTTTTATACAATAAAATATTTATAATTTTTATATAATTTTTAAGCCAATATAAATATTAATTATATAAAATAACTTTTTATGACACATATGTAACTTTTTCAAAAAAACTACTCACTGAATGCTTGAGTTTACCGTCTTATATCTATATATATGATATGAAATAATGTAAATTATATTAAAAATTATGTTGAATATAAAATAAAATGATTGATTTATTAAAAAATATATTAGATGTAAAATAAGGTGATTATTTAATATTAAAATTTATGTAATATGAGATATAAAATAAATTTTAAATAATTTCTAAAATAAAGTTAAGATTTTGGATATTTTAGTCATAAATTTTAGGTCATTCCGGAGTATTTGATTTTGTGAATCTGAATAATTCAGTTTGGTTCTTAGTTCTAATAGTCCGAAATTAGAACCGAACTGAATATCTAATTTAATAATTATTAATTATTAAATTATCAATACTACAGTATACAAATAAAATTTTTATTTTTTTACCAAACTAAAAGTCTATACTATTATAAAAAATTAAATATTTTATTTTATTTATATTTATTAATGCTAAATTAAAATTTATTTTATTTTGTTAGTAGTACTATTTTATTTTTATGAACTATGAAGCACCATAACATTTTAGTCAAATTATATAAATTTTTTTAATAAATATATTTTTTATAATCTATTAATTTTATTATATTTCTATCATTATTAAATCTAATTTATTTTATAAAAGAAATATATAAGAAAAAATTCATTCATTTTTTTAAATAATTATATTACAATAATAGTTATAATTCATAATATTTAAATTCTTTTTAATATAAATTCTAAAATTATCTTTTAATCTATTATTAAATAAGAGTAAGAACCAGAATTGAACTGAATTTGATCGAACTAAGAACCAGAATCAAACTGAATTTGTTCAGTTCAGTTCCAGCTCCCAAAGTGGCGGAATTGACTTTCATCTGTTCAGTTCCAAATTTTGCTTAGAACTAATTTTTATCTACTTTGTAGCATAAAAATTAAACCCTAATACAATAAAAATAAAATCAAAACTAATCTAGCGATTAATTAGCGATTCTGTTAACAAAAATTTTCGATCAATTAATTACAACTATCAGCTTTCAACGATTGCAATGCTATCCAAAACTTATTATAAAGTTTTTAGCGGTACGGTAAATCATGCAATATAATAACGACATGATGATGATATATTAATTTCATAATAACAATAGATCGAATAATAAATTAAAAAATAAGATGATAATTGATAAGCAAATAATGAATGTATCGTAACGAGACGGCTCTTCCTACCTCAACTTTGGGTTAATCTCAACGAGTCGACTCCGTCGTTGACGCCACTCAAGCTGCAAGTGTGCGCACCCTCCCCGCTCTCCTCTCACTTCTCTCGCTAGTTGCTATAAGTTGAGGAGTTGGATGGCAACGAGAAGACGAGGGAAAGAGATGGATTAGAATGGTCTTAGGGGGCGTTTCGTTCGTTGTTATCTTAGTGTTATATTATGTAATCTAAATATCATGACATATAAATGTCGTCTTTTTAACTAATAATTTTATAATCTAATAGAAGATTATTTGTAGATATCATTAAACCAAACAATTACTTTCTCTAAATAACATAACATAACATAACATCAAGATAACATTAAACCAAATGCACCCTTAATAATTATCTCTCTCTATTGTACAAAACTAACATAAATGCTCTAATTTTACTTTATATGAATTCATAGGGGCGGTAGTATATAACCCGTCTCGTGAACCCGATTCGTAAATTTCATGTATGAGTCATAAATTTTGACTCATTTATTAAATGGGTTGAATTCGGGTTGGGCATTTATCAAAAAATGCTCTATAAACGGTTTTATTAATCAGCTCAGGTTCGGATCATGAATTTTAACCTATGTAATAAATGGGTCGGGTTCAGATTGAGGCTATTCGGGTTGAGTCCGCTGACCCATTTTGCCACCGCTAAAAGTTATTTATTTATTTTTTTTTTTAACAAAATATATAATTAACTTAATACTTATACTATTTAAATAATTATAAATTAAATTGTTAACAACAAGCACCAAGCAATTTCATTAGCAAATAAATTTCAGTTATTACAATTATGAATTTTATAAATTATCCATAAAATTCAAAATATCTTAAGAATATTTTGCATTATTTAGTTATAAAAAAGCCACAATAATACTAAATATAAATATTATAAAAATATTAATAAAATATTCTATATAAATAAAAAGTTAACCATTATAAAAATAATATTATTTTTACATAAAAGATGTTTAGTGTTAAAATTATAAATTAATTATTTTTTTTTCATAAATTTAGTATAATAATTTAAATATATATATTTAATAAAATAATTTAATGTAATACATTAATATATTGAATAATAGATGCAATTAACTAGTGGTTTTTAAAATTAAAAACCTTAATATTAAATTGAAACCATCATTGCTACAAAATAAAAATCCAAATCGAACCTAATGACTTGGATTAACTGAAATTTTCAGTTCAAGTTATATAAATTCGATTTTCAATTTTTTTGGTTTGACTGAAATTTAACTGTTTGTTATGTAAATATGGCTCTAAATAATTTAGATTTAAATATATCTACATAGATAAATATTTATATAATCTTCTCCAAGGTTAATGTATAAATTGACAAGATTTTAATGAATTTGAAATTTAAAAAAAAATTGATTATCTTATATTAAAATATATACTTATAAAAAAAGTAAAAAAAAAAATTCAAAATTACAAAAATAAATGAAAGATTATGGTATGGTTGTATGTTATTTGAATAATGGAATCACAATTAATGCAGGGCATGGGCTAAGTAGCCGCCACCAGGGTGAAGACTCTTCTTCTTCCTCAGATCTCTCCTTGATTTCATCACCCCCCCTTCTTGATTCCCAACTCCGCTCCGGTCACCAATGGCGGCGCCGGCGAGCTCGCCAGCAGTAACCTCGACAGCCGGCCAACGCCCTCCGGCGAAGATTTCCGACAACATCAGCCCTCCCCTCATCGCCATGGTTGCCGTCGTCGGCACCGCTTTCCTCATCGTCCTCTACGCCCGTTTCCTCTCCCTCCAAATACGCCGCCTCCGGCGGCGCTGGCGGCGCTGGCGCCGCCGTCGCCGCCTCGTTCGCTACTCCCCCTCCGCCGCCTCATCCGACCTCGAATACCCGTCGCCAGCCGCCTTCGCCGGAGAATCGTATTCCGGCCATCTTCTCCCGCCGTACGGCCTTGACGATTCAGAGATCAAGGCCCTGCCCATCTCCCTGTTCTCCAGATCGAAGGCAAAGCAGCCGGCGGCGGCGAGCAGGGACTGCGCTGTCTGCCTTTTCGAGTTCGACGACGGTGAGCAGCTCCGGACGCTTCCGATCTGCTCCCACGCCTTCCACGTCGAGTGCATCGACGCCTGGCTCCGGACCCACGCCACGTGTCCCATCTGCCGCGCCACCGTCTCCTTCCTCCCGATGCGCGCCGCCAGGATCCGCCCAAGCCTCGACAACATCCTCCTCGATCCCCCGCCGCAGCCGCCGCCGCCGCCGCCGGATCCGGAGTCTCCGGAGCAGAGTAGGAGCTTTTTCCTGCTAAAGCGGTCGTATTCCTTCGGGTTCGAGAGAAGCGCGGCGGCAGATGACGCCGCGGCGGCGGCGGCGGCGGCGACGGCGTCACCGCCGTGGCGGCACCGGCAGCAAAGAGGGTTCTGGAGCAAGCGGTGGCCTTCACCGTTCGCCGGCGTGGGGTCCTCTGCTCGTGGCTTCTCGTTCCGGTCGTACTACCACCGCGGCGGCAGCGGCGTTGGAATGAAGTCGCCTTTCATGCGGCGGTGGGGGTTCCTGCCGCTCTCCGGTGGTGGCGGTGGCGGCGGCGGTTGGGGGCCGGCGGGATCGGCAGGGAGGAGAAGCCGGTCGATGACGAGCCCCGCGGGAATGTGGGCTGCGCGGCCTTCGGGCGGGTTCTCGTCCAGCCGGATGAGGTGCGGTGACCCGGAGGCGCTGCTGTCGCCGGAGAGGCTGAGCCGGAGGTAGCCATTGGCCTGGATGCGAAAGGGAACCGGAGATCGCCGGTGGCGACGGTGGGGACTGCGTGCGACCACCGGCGGAACCCCGGCTTTAATTAATGGCGGATGGCATGCCGCGAATTAATGATCTGCCCAGGGGCTTTAAATGAATGAAAGCTATGGCAGAGAGAGAGAGAGAGAGAGAGAGAGAGAGAGAGAATGGGGAATTATTAATTCGAATTATTTATATTTATTTATTATTATTTTAATTTGTATTTAATTTCATTGGTAATTGCAAGATTTTTATTTTGAGAGAATTACATACATACCACTTAAATCATCTTAAATTATATATTAAATCCCGAATTTTTTAATTTTATAACTTAACCCCCTAAATCATCCAAAAATAACATATTTAGGTCTTTTTCAAAATTTTTAAAGAATATTTTTTGCTGATTTATAACTATTTGAATGCTTATTATCAATAATATGTATATACAAATATTATAAACATATTTGCAAATATATGTATTCTACTAGTTTTTATTTTCGGATGATTTAGGGGGTTAAGTTGTAAAATTAAAAAATGAGGAGTTTAATATGTAATTCAAGATGATTTAAAGGGTACGTATGTAAATGCCCCTTTTATTTTTTGGACCAATTACTTGTACAATGTCATGTACATTAAATATTATAAATTTCACATTTACTTTTTAAAAAAATTATAAAAAACTTGGTCCACGTTAGGTTCAAATTTTTTTTGATAAAAAAAATTTATTTTTAAAATTTAATAAAAAAATATTATTTTAATATTAAAAAATATGTAAAATATAAAAATTTTTTAATTCTAATATTCGTATTTATGTTGATTGTGAAATAAATTTAATCTTATCATGAACCAAACGAGGCCTAAAATCTTATTATTACAAAATATTTCATTTATTTTCGTTATATTATTTCATTCAAATTTAACTCTTCTTTTAATTATAACAAAAAAATTTTAATTTTAGTCTTTGTTTAAATGAGATGAAAAAATAACGATAATATCTAATTATTTAGAATAAATTGAAGATGATTTTGAACAATTTAATTCTATTCACTTCACTATGGGAGATAGAGTATTTTACGTGAAAGACTGACTGTAATATATTAAAAAAAATTATTTTAACAATAATATTTATAAATAGTGAACATATGTGTAAATTATAATTTGTAATTAAGTTTTATAAATTTGAGAATTTAATATAAAATTATTCTCAAATTTATAATATTTACTAAAATACAGCTTATGCCTCTTTTATAACTAACCTAATTATTATCCAAAATATTTTTTATTACTTTATATTGTTTTCTTAAACTTAAAATTATAAAATAATATCTATTATTATTTTATGTCCATTTTAAATATAGAATCCTGAAAATTTAGAGAAGGATGATATATATATTATTTTAATTAAAAATTGAGATAATTACCAATATATCACACCATTTTATTTTATTTATGCGTTATCATTCTTTCTTAGTTAATTACATTTTGCACATTCAAAACATCATAAAATCTTACATACACACACTTAAATTAAAACTCAGTCAAGATCTATTTGTAAAAAAAAAATATTTCATTAATAAATCATTAAAATTATATTTTTACCTTTAATAGTACATTTTTTTTTCTTCCTCGATGTCACACTAAGGCGCTGATCTATCCTAAAATCAATTCATATCGCGGATGCCTCATTCATTTGCTACTACCTAAATATCAAAGTTTTAAGATTTTTACTCAAAATATATTTAAATATTCTTAAAATAATATGATGAACGGTTCAGATTTTTTGTAACCTAACTATAATTAGGTCATTGGAAAATTATAATTACTCATTATAATAAAAATAAGTTAAAATATGTGTATGTAAAATTTTATAATATTTTAAGTGTGCATAGCGTAATTAACTAAGAATGGATGGGTATTCATAAATAAAGTAAAATAATGTGACATGTAGGTAATTATCCCTTAAAATTTTTATTCTGTGCTCCTCTTAAATTTTTTTCTACATCTCGAAAAATAATCTATAGTCTGCTATTAATGAATATAAAATTGGTTATAATTTTATATAGTTTTTTTTAATATAAATTTAAATAGTTAATCGGGAAAGCTTGAATAAAAATTTTAAAGCTCAATTTCAGTGACAAAGTAAAAATTTCGATTTTAACAGTTTCGATTTAAAATTGGCTTAAAATTAATTATTAATTAATTAATTTAAAAATAACTTAATTTCAACTCGACACGAATTGAATATTTTATAAAAAAAATTTGAAAAAGATGAGATTCTCTTTTTTTAGATTTTAAACTAATCACCAAAAATTATTCAGAAATGAGTAGATTAGATTTCCTTGTTGTAAGCACGGGGTTATTTATAGAATAATTAGATATTTTGGAACCGTTCAATAATTTACTTCTAGTATTAATTCATGAAATTAGTTAATTGATTTTTTTTTTAAATTATCACATAATAATATCTAAATCTCTAACGGATAATATCAAATATTTTTGTTTATACAAATATTAATTATATTATCTACCAGAGCCGCGAGCAAGGGATAAATTAGGATTAAAAATCATCATTATTTCAAATTATTCCTTTAATTTTTTTTACTTGTCGAGTTTATATATATATATATATATATATATCTTCAGATTGAGGATAAAAAAAAAGAAAAAAAAATGTTGTTGAGAATAATAAAAAATAAATAAATAAAAATGATTGACATATTACTTATATGCTGGAATTACAAAAGAATTTTGTATAACAGTTGTAAAGTTAGCGATATTATATAGTGCTGAATGTTATTTTTCGAAATAAAAATATATAAATAAGATAATCGTCGTAAAAATAAGGATGCTAAAGTGGTACAAAAAGACTTCAATTAAAGATAAATTTAAAGAGAGTCGGCTTAGATAGTTTAGATATTTAAGTTATAGACAGATAAAAGCTCCAGTAGACAAAATTAGATTATTAGTCCTCTCTCATATAAAAAGACGAAGAAAAAGACTAAAAAATATATGACAAAAAATTATAATAAATGATCTTATATATTTTGAGTTAAACGATAATTTATTATTTGATAAAATGTAATGAAAAATATATAATATATGTAGCTGATCTCATCTAGTAAGATAAAAATTTAATTTATTATTGTTATTGTATTTTTATCTATAAGGTTTTAATTTATTATTTATGTCGATATATTAATTATAATTCTACCAGACAAGATTTATACCTTATTAAAATAACAATAATAATAAGATATATTAATATTATAGGTACTTTAAATCTATTATACATTTGAGAAATTTATTTTATTTTTTAAATATATTATCAAGATATTTTTATCTACTATTTTCTATAAGAATAATGTGTTCTCAATTTATTGTTTTGATCGATGATTTTAAAACTAGATCGAGTCAATCGGTTCAACTAGTTCAATTCGATCGTAAAGGTGATTTGAAGTTTGATCCAAGTTTAAAATAGAACTATGCAAAAATACGACCAAAATCATATGCTAATTAGCTCGAACTGCCCAACCGTGAACCGACTCGCCTAAATTGACTAGAATCGTCCAAATGGTTGTTGAGGGCAACCGTTATTCGGGACTTTTTGATCTTTTACTTTGAGAAGCATTATGATATTATTAGTCCTTATCATAAAATTTTCATTTTGTTTTTAAGTTAATTTTATTAAGAATTTGTACTATTTAGATTTATTTTCTTAAACATATAGCCTTACATTTTATTATATAATATGAATTTTTTAATTCATCTTGTTAGTCATTATATCATTAAGAATTTGTAGTGTTTGAATTAATTTTCTTAAAAAAATTCATCTTATTCTTTATTATATTTTTATTTTAAAAAAAAATTGAGTCCTTACTTTTTATGAATTTATTATTAAAAATTGTTTTAAAGTTATCAAATTTGAATAAATTTTAAATCTTGATATTGAATAATATTTTATGAATGTTATTTTGTATTTTATTTAATATAAATATTTTAAAATTTTATTCTATAATAATTTCGTAGGTATTGATGTGCTAGATCAATTTAACTATTTTGGCCCAAAGGCAAAGCTTCAAGTACAATGAAATTATCGTTCTTTATATTAAAAAAATATTTATTAAATTATTAAAACATGTTGATTTAATTATTATTGAACCTCAGTTGAATCATAAAGTTTTGAAACTTTCATTTTACCGATTCTAGAATTGAAAGTATTTCACATTTTACATATTTTTTAATAGTAAATAAATTTTTTTCTCATTAAACTTAAAAAAATAAAATAATTTTTTTTTTCATGTCTAAAAGAAAAGCTCGAACCAAACGAATTTTTCAGCAGCTAATGATGCATTCTATTAAATCTAGGGTTAATAATTATTGGGTCCCTCTAATTTGAACTTATATGCAATTAGATCTTTCTAATTTTCAAATTAATTAAATTAATCTTTTAGCTTGTATCAATATTTTAGATGAATATAATATGTAACATGATCAAATAATTAGAAAAAAATAGATTTTATTGAGTATTTTTATTAATACAAAAAGATATATTTACACGTTATCTTAAATTATATGACTAATTTGATTTATTTAAAAATAACACGAGAGACCTAATTGTTATTAATCTTTAGATATATTTGCTAACCTAATTGCTTCATAGCTCATCTTTGTGCTATAACATTTAAAAGTAGCTTGCTTTTATATTTTTTTGGGATAATTAGGCTGAAGTTCCTGAATTAAAGGCTTAATAATGCATAGATTTATGTTTTTAAAATTATAACATCGGGTCTTTGAGTTTTTAATAAATTACTAAATGGGTCTATTTTTTTATTATTATTAAATTTTTTTAAAATTACCATTATACCCCTATCTTCTCTCATCTCTCTCCATCTCCTGGCGATCCCTGCGCGTGCGAGGGACAGTCGCGGCATCTGCAGGTCGCACTCCCTGCACGGCCTTCGAGTGCGCGAGGGACGGCGCGGCCATCGGCAGGTTGCACGCCTCACGCGAGGCCGTGACCTGTGGCCCTCGCAGGCGCGAGGGACGATCGCGGACGTCGGCAGGTCACACACCCCGCGCGAAGCCCGGGCCGGCAGCCCTTGCACACACGAGGGACGGCGGCCTCGCTCTGGTCGCGCGCGCAGGGATTGACAGGAGAGAGAAAGGAGAGGAGAGAGAGATAGGGGACATAATGATAATTTTAAAAAAATTTAATAATAAAAAATAAAAATCCATTTAGTAATTTATTAAAAACTCAGGGACCCGATATTATAATTTTGAAAATATAAATTTGTACGTTATTAAGCCTTAAACTCAAAAACCTGAATGTAATTATCCCTTTTTTTAATAAATTTGACCCAAAAAAGTAACCATAGATGAAAGAATAGTTATAATGTTCAAAGGATGTTTGAGTTTTTTATTTTAATTTATATATCAAAGTTATTCCTCCTAAAATTATTAGTCATACATCCTCTTGATATAATAATTTGTAATCTGGTACCTCATTTCTTTTCAATATTCTCATGTTGGTAGTACTATGCTTATTGTTAGCCTTAAAAGAAATTAGGGTAAATTGCATCTAGGTTTTGAGGTTAGAAATGCATTTTAAATTGATTTTAATTTTTAAAAAATTTAATTTTAATATCTAAAGTTATAAAACTATTGTAATTTTAATTTTTTTTAGAATCTTTTCTTTTTGCTGGCATTTCTTGATAAATAATATGAAAGTTTAATTAGTTTGAATTATCTATGTATTATTAAGAATT